>WNWK01008025.1:0-88170 GCA_009830355.1 Cherax destructor | reverse complement strand
CATTAAATCACCTTAGACTGCTCATAACCCAGCAAAAGGCTGCAGTCAGAATGATAAATTTCCACTAGACAGCATACTCCACCAATATTCAAAAGCCTAAAACTACTCACCGCAAAGAACATTCACACTTATTTTTGTGCCTACTACATACATAAAATTCTACACTCTAATATAAACCCTCTGCTCAAAATTCTCCTCACCAACTTTAACAGGACCCATTACCATAACACAAGACACAGATCACTTTTTTATATACGTACCCCGTGTCCAAATCACCGTGTAAAAATTCTATGCACATAAAGGGTCCCAAAATCTGGAATTCATTATCAGTAAATACTAAAATAACCTGGTGTGAACATCAATTTAAGACTCTTCTTAAAAACCACCTACTCACCCTAAACTAAATACTCATACAGTAAACTACTTTCAACAATGCTCAGTGTTACTTTCCTATAATATAATTTCAATACATATTTACTATTGATGTAACTATCCTATAAAACACTTGTCACAATGTAATATCCCCAGATTGTAATTTGAGTAAATTTATGAACTGTTATAAGCTAATGTTTAACTAAAACAAACTCAATAAATTTCTCTAGTATTAAGTAGTCTATAAGCCATTAGATTAATCTGCCCATAATGCCATGGCATGATAGTGGCTCTCTTTGCACTTCAATTCATGATTGTAATTACAAAATCTCAATGTAAACTTGCAATGAAATAAAAATATTATTATTATTATAATCAAAAGAAGCGCTAAACCACAAAGATCATACAGCGCAGCAGGACACAGGGATGGGTAGTAAGAGGGAGAGGGATGATTATTAGGTTATGGGGTGCAACGGGGCAGTGGATAGTGCAGGGATAGTGGGTAGCAAGAGATTGAGGTAGAAGGGACTGAGGGAAGTACTAGAGGCATAATCTTCAGAGTTTGTGTAGTAAATCAGTTGCTGTCAAAAAGTCAATGAGAGAGTATGAATTAAAGGAGGGTCCATCAGCAAGAAGGGAAGGTAAAGATAGGGCAGCAGAGCGAAGACGACGTTGGAGGTAAATTCTGCGTGCTCGTTGATAGAGTGGGCAGTCCAACAGAATGTGGCGAACAGATACTGGAACCTGACAATGCTCACAGAAAGGGACAGGGAGCCTCTCCATGAGATACCCGTGAGTAAGACGAGTGTGGCCGATGTGAAGACGGGAGAGAGTAGTCTCCCAACCTCGACATTGATGACAAGAAGAAGGCCAGAAACCTATACTCAGTTTAATAGAATGGAGTTTGTTATGTAGCAGGTTAGGCCAACGTTGTTGCCAATGGGTGCGAAGGTGGGTAGCAACGACAGCAAAATAGTCCATGAATGGAACACCTCTATATGAAACTGGAAGGTCATGTACTGCTGACCACGCAGCAGGTCTGCCTGTTCATTGCCCTGTATGTCAACATGACCAGGGACCCAACAAAAAACAATATCCTATAAAGAACTAAGGGAGTCTGAAACGACCACAAATGGTGACACAGGCATAGATGCAATACGGATAAGTGCTACAAGAATGGCATACAATTCAGCCGTGAAAATGCTAGCCGAGGATAATAGATGCCCTCGCAGGACATTGTCCGGAAACACTGCTGCGAATCCGATGCCGTCAGAAGACTTAGAACCATCGGTGTACACTGCAATAGCATGAGAATGAGAGCGAAAGTGGTCTAGAAAAAGAGCGAGAAGCCGCCGTAGGCAGTTGGCTTTTTGCGCATGGCAGTGGAAAAGAAGACACGAACAGCAGGAACTTCCCAAGGGGGTAGGGAAAAGGGAGATGCCACTTGAACATAGAAAGGTGGTAGCTGAAGAGAAGACGAGTGAATGTAGGCGAAGAGAAAAGGGACGAAGTAAACAGGGGCGATGAACAAATAAAGAATGTCTACTAACATCTGTGACAATATATGGAAGGATTGCGGAGGTCATGAGAGCGAACATAATAGAGAAGGCAATGTGCATCACGGCGATCGGACAAGGATGGAATGTTTGCTTCTGCATAGAGGCTCTCAACTGGTGAAGAGCACCGAGGCATAAACGTAATCCCTGGTGATGGATGGGATTAAGGCTAGAGAGAGTAGCAGGAGAGGCCGCCGAATATATCTGGTCACCATAATCGAATTTCGATAAAATTAGGGCTGAATGCAGGCGAAGGAGAGTTCTACGATCAGCCCCCCCCACGAAAGATGTGCTAGGGTTTTAACCCTTTGGGGGTTTCAGTCGTACTAGTATGGCTTACGTGCTGGGGTTTTCTACGTACTAGTACACATAAATTCTAGCTCCTTCAAATCGAGGGTGAGAGAGCTGGTAGGCATGCATGTGATAGAATGGGTCTATGTGGTAAGGGTGCGCAGTAGGAAAAAATCTATGCACCCTCATTGCATTGTGGGAGTGGTAATTCAGTGCACCCTTGTCACCAAGCCATGCGGTAAGGAATACCTCACTCTGGCAGTGTGAGTGGTAGGGAAGGCAGTGGGGGGTGGAAAAGACAGTGGGGGGGTGAGGAAGACAGTGGGGTGTGTGGGTAAGACAGTGGGATGGGTGGGGAAGACAGTGGGGGGGCGGGCGGGCGGGCGGGCGGGCAGGCGGGCAGGCGGGCGGGCAGGCGGGCAGGCGGGCAGGCGGGCAGGCGGGCAGGCGGGCAGGCGGGCAGGCAGGCAGGCGGCAGGCAGGCAGGCAGGCAGGCAGGCAGGCAGGCAGGCAGGCAGGCAGGCAGGCTGGCTAGTTTGTTCTGTCACACAGGTACACATAAATACATAGTGTAAATAACCTAGGATAAATACTTAGTGTAAATTACATAGGATAAATACATAGTGTAAATTACATAGGATAAATACATAGTGTAAATTACCTAGAATAACCCAAAAAAATCCAGACTGGCAAATAATATGTATCGACTCAGATGTGGCAATGTTATATCACTAGTGACTGCCTGATACAGAGAGAGACAGAAAGAGAGACAAGCAGACAGATAGACAGGCAAATAAAACAGTGCTTTTAACATCCTATGGAGAGGGAGCATGAACACTGGGGTCGTCCCGCAGTTACTAAAAACAACAGACATAGCCCCACTCCACAAAGGCGGCAGTAAAGCAATAGCAAAGAACTACAGACCAATAGCGATAACGTCTCATATCATAAAAATCTTTGAAAGGGTTCTAAGAAGCAAGATCGCCACTCATCTAGATACCCATCAATTACAAAACCCAGGGCAGCATGGGTTTAGACCAGGTCGCTCTTGTCTGTCCCAACTACTGGACCATAACGACGAGGTCCTGGATGCTCTAGAAGACCAACAGAATGCAGATGTTATATACACAGACTTTGCAAAAGCCTTTGACAAGTGTGACCATGGTGTAATAGCACACAAAATGCGTGATAAAGGAATAACAGGAAAAGTTGGTAGATGGATCTATAATTTCGTAACAAGTAGAACACAGAGTAGTAGTCAACAGAGTAGTCTGAGGCGGCTACGGTGAAAAGCTGTTCCACAAGGCACAGTACTCGCTCCCATCCTGTTCCTCATCCTCATATTGGACACACACAGTGATATAAGCCACAGTGCCGTGTCTTCCTTTGCAGATGACACCCGAATCTGCATGACAGTGTCCACCATTGAAGACACTGCAAGACTCCAAGCAGACATCAACCAAATCTTTAAATGGGCTGCAGAAAACAATATGAAGTTCAATGATGAAAAATTTCAATTACTCCAATATGGAAAACGTGAGGAAATTAAAATCTCATCGGAGTACAAAACAAATTCCAACCACACAATAAAGCGAAAAACTAATGTCAAAGACCTGGGAGTGATCATGTCAGAGGATCTAACCTTCAAGAACCATAACACTGTAGCAATCGCATCTGCTAGAAAAATGACAGGATGGATAATGAGAACCTTCAAAACCAGGGATGCCAAGCCCATATTGACACTTTTCAGGTCGCTTGTTATATCTAGGACGGAATATTGCTGCACACTAACTGCACCTTTCAAGGCAGGTGAAATTGCTGACCTAGAAAATGTGCAGAGAACCTTCACGGCACGCATAACTGCGATAAACCACCTCAATTACTGGGAACGCTTGAGGTTCCTAAACCTGTACTCCCTAGAACGCAGCCGGGAGATACATTATTATATACACTTGGAAAATTCTAGAGGGATTAGTACCAAACTTGCACACGAGTCACTCCCTACGAAAGCAAGACTCGGCAGACGATGTAACATCCCCCCGATGAAAAGCAGGGGTGCCACTAGCACGTTGAGAGAACACAATAAGTGTCAGGGGCCCAAGACTGTTCAACTGCCTCCCAGCATACATAATGGGGATTACCAATAAACCCCTAGCTGTCTTCAAGCAGGCACTGAACAGGCACCTAAAGTCGGTACCTTACCAGCCAGGCTGTGGTTCGTACGTTGGACTGCGTGCGGCCAGCAGTAACAACCTGGTTGATCAGGCCCTGATCCATGAGGCGTGGTCACAAGTGTAGTCCTGGAGGTAAACACCAGCTGGAGGCCTGGAGTATACCGGGCCGCAGGGGCGTTGACCCCTGAAACTCTCCAGGTAAACAAAGATAAAAAAACGAATAGGACCAACTAGGATCATAAAAAAAAAACTCTCGCTTCATTCGGTGAGGGGTCCGGGTTCAATTTCCGGCGAAGGGGTGGAAGCATTGGACGTGTTTCCTTACACCAGTTGTCAATGTTCACCCATCAGTAAAATGGGTACATGGGTGTTAGTCGACTGGTGTGGGTCGCATCCTGGGACAAAACTTACCTAATTTGCTCGAAATGCTCTGCATAACAAGCGGCTTTCTATGTAGTATGTCACTGATGTCAGCTAGGTCTGTATACCATGTACATGTACTTGTAGTAAATAAAGATATTATTATTATTTTTAGGCATCCCCACAGAATCTTAATCGTCTGATTATCTTTAGGTTAGAACCCATTTCCAGTGAACCAAAAAAAAAAAAAAAGAGGGGGTAAAAAGTAAAACAACGGGTATTTTATTTGAAGTCTTATCAATCCTTAATGCGCAACATAACACACGCAAAAGAAAGTCATGAGAAATACACAAATAACCTTATACCGCTGCCTCGATCCATCCTGGACCATTGTCAAGTCACAAGTAAAAAGAGAAAAGTTCCATGTAGCCTTCTATGCTTTTCTTGCCTCAGCTGACTTCACAATGTCCAGGACGGACGTAATTTTTTCATTTTTTTTCAATGTGTATGGTGAAGTAACTCAGCAGTCTCTATGAGCTGATGGAGGTCCTTGCTCGGTTCCTGCCCTGCGATGTTTCTGTCCACAAGAGGTTCATCAATAACAGGAAGCTCCATGCAGCCTTTATCAGCTGGGCAACCTTCATCAGCTGGGCAACCTTCATCAGCTGGGCAGCCTTCATCAGCTGGGGAACCTTCATCAGCTGGGCAACCTTCATCAGCTGGGCAACCTTCATCAGCTGGGCAACCTTCATTAGCTGGGCAACCTTCATCAGCTGGGCAGCCTTCATCAGCTGGGCAGCCTTCATTAGCTGGGCAGCCTTCATCAGCTGGGCAGCCTTCATCAGCTGGGCAGCCTTCATCAGCTGGGCAGCCTTCATTAGCTGGGCAGCCTTCATCAGCTGGGCAGCCTTCATCAGCTGGGCAGCCTTCATTAGCTTGGCAACCTTCATCAGCTGGGGTGTTGTTGTCTCGATCACAGGATAATTCCAGATCCCTCACCTATTTTGGGGAGAAATTTTTTTTTTACAGTATAAATGTTCCAATGTCGAAAGTCATACAACGCCTCGGCTTAATGGGAGGCAAGGAAAGGAAGGGTAGCTCCAATTCCCTGGATCTATTTATTAAATTTATCGTCATACTACACAATGTTCATATACAATAATAATGTAACTTACAGGAGCCGCCACAGCCTCCTCAGTCTTCAGGCAGCTTGAACAACATGACCCCATCTGAGAAGAAAAAATACAAACTCAGAGATCACAGTGCTTAGAAATAACTTTACCAAGACGATACATTACTTGCAATATATTGTTTGTTAAGCAAGAAAAGGAAAGTCAGCTCCAAATCCCTGAATCAAGAGATCCTCTCTAGCATCAAGGAACCTACCTTGAGGTGAGAAACTGTACAATGTTTAAACTGACTTATCATCTAGTGCTTCCTCAGTCCAATACTGAGAAGAATGGTTTAAGATCAGAAGTTTGAGGTAATCAGTCCTCAAACTCCTGATCTTCAACCAGTCTTCTATGTACTGACTGAGGCCACTGGTTGGCGAAACGTTTCCACAATAAAGATACCCAAGTGCTTTACAAGTGTTTATCAACCAGTCGGGAACCAGTCATCTACTGTGACAGTACTACATGTCATTTGTGGTCTAATATAGCTAACATTGAAAACTGGTAGTGTCGTAATATCCTAATATAAAGTGCACTAAACCCGTGTGAGTTATATAACGCTGTTAGTGTCATGAAGATGGACCCAATTTCAAAGTAGTACTGCTTTGAAATTGGGTTCATCCTTTTGAAACACCCTGTATGTCAAAAGTCCAGTAGGCCTGAGAGTGATAATGTCAGAGGGTCTCACTTTCAAGGATCACAACAATGTATCTACCACATTTGCTAGGAAAATAATAGGATGGATAAAGAGAACCTCCAAAACTAGGAAATAGGGATGCCAAGCCCGTGATAATTCTCTTCATATCACTCTTTTTCTCTAGGCTGCAATATTGCTGCACACTAATGGCCCCTTTCAAGGCAGGTGATATTGCTGACCTGGAGAATGTACAGTGAAACTTTCACGGCACGTATAAGGACGATAAAGCACCTAAATTACTGGGAACGGTTGAATCTGTGCATGGGGCTCAACAACACTAAATCACCTTAGACCACTCATAACCCAGCAAAAGGCTGCAGTCAGGATGATAACAAATTCCCACTCTAGACAGCATACTCCACCTATATTCAGAACATTAAAACTACTCACCGTAGAAAACATTCATACCTATTCATGTGCCTACTACATACACAAAACTCTACATGCTAATATCAACCCTCCGCTCAAAATTCTCCTCAACATCTTTAATCATCACCACCAGATGTAGACCAAACAAAATGTAAACTTTGTCAGTTGGATTATTGTCACACCCTGCGTCATTATGTACTGGAGTGTGACAAAATTAATGAATTCAGAGACAACTCACTCAGAAATGTTCAAGATATGTCAAAGTATTTTATCCACAGTGGTATATTACAGACCATTCTGGAAAAATACCCTGACTTTGCTCCCTGTAAATAAAGCATTGCCACGTGTGTGTGTGTGTGTGTGCATGTTGATTGCCATTTTGTCCTATGCACATGTCGATTGAAGGCTGGGCCTGTTGTTAGTTAGTTACCATTTTGTCCTAGGCACATGTCGATTAGACACTAGGCCTGTTGTATGTGTGTGTGTGTGTGTACGAAACACTTCGAAATGTTTCGGCCCCGCCGGGAATTGAACCCGGGCCCTCCGTGTGTGAAGCAAGAGCGCTAGCCACCATGTGTGTGTGTATGTATATGTGTGTGTGTGTGTGACCCAACAATAAAATTTGCACCAAGAACTCATTACAGTACACGCCTCGATGGCATGGTGGGTAGTGCTCTTGCTTCACGCACGGAGCGCCCGGGTTCAATTCCCAGCGGGGCCGAAACATTTCTAAGTGTTTCGTTACACACACACACATACATACAATAGGCCTAGTGTCTAATCGACATGTGCCTAGGACAAAATGGTAACTAACAGTTGTGACCGGGTGTAGACTAGTGAATTGTTCATTGCTTTATAATTTGTTCATGATTGTAACCATGTATAAACGTAAGTAAGTAAATTTACTTACATGTTTCATTACCTTTGTAACTTGTGAGTTCATTACCTTTGTAGCTTGTTAGTTCATTACCTTTGTAACTTGCTCAGCTATCAAAACTTTGGGGTCCAGTCCCTGGACCCATTATGTACCTCTGTAATCTTTTGACTACCGCCCACAGGATGGGTATGGGGTGCATAATAAAGATATCAAACTAAAAACATCTTTAATAGGTCCCACGGCCACAACACAAGACACAGATCACTTTTTGACATACCCCGAGTCCATACCAACCAATGTAAAAATTCTATGCACATAAAGGGCCCCAGAATCTGGAATTCATTACCAGTAAATATTAAGTTAACCTTGTCTGAAAATCAATTTAAGACTCTTCTCAAAAATCACCTACTCACCCTAAACTAAATACTCATACTGTAAACTACTTTCAAAAATGCTCAATGTTATTTTCCTTAAAATAATCTCAATTTTATATTATCATCCGCCTAAACACTTGTTACAATTTAATATCATAATGTCATTTCAAGAGTATAATATCATCATATTGTAATTTGAAATAAACTATATAACTAGAATAAACTCAATCAATTTCTCTAGTATTATGTACATAGTATATGTCATTAGATTAAGCTGCCCCTAATGCCATGGCATGCCAGTGGCTCTCCTTGCATTTCAGTTTTATGATTGTAACTACCAATATGTATACTTGCAAAGAAATAAAAAAAAATATTTTATTTTATTTATTTATTTTTATTTGTATTCCCTGAAATGCAGGCGAGAAAGATACGTGATAATATACACTTGGAAAATCTTAAAAGGGACTAGTCCCAAATTTGCACACAAAAATCATTTGTGGAAACTTTTTTAGTCACTAAAGTTCCACAGGGTAAGGGAGCCGTCAGGAGCCTTACACACCGTGGATCGGCCCTCGGAGTTTATAAACCCACACACCCAACAAAACATACGCACACTCCAGCTGATGACGGTGACTATTGTGTATATATTTAATTGATAGATTTATCCACCTAGGAACACTTAGGCAAGTTTGTACAGCTAGAGACTAATAGTAGGATTATTAAGGCAACGTTAGGTATTAATACTGTAGCTCTAGCACCCTAATATAGGTAGTTATAGGCCTGAATAGGCAAGCATTAGATTATGTTAGCTAACGAGAACTGGCAGCTCTACACTTGAATCTAGGCGGGAAAGAGCCCAGTTCTTTCTTACCAGAGCAGACCCCACACGAACAAGACGTGTTGAGATTAGGCAGCACACCCCACGTGACTCAACATCTGTCCTGGGGCCACGGAGGAGATCCCGAAGTACCGTGGACATCTGCCTCCATCCAGACCCTGTCACAGTAAGACTAGGCTTTCTTTCTCTCAGTATCTGGCCAGTTTTCTGGGGGAAACGTTAGTGAGTTATCTGTGGGTCTTAGTCGGACGGACGACTCGTGTTGGTATGTACCAGCGTCGTCTCCTAAGTTCAATTCTGGAAGCTAGTGTTACTTACTGTATATATTACTCAAGGACTTCCCAAGGAACCAGGGGACTCTGAGGTGCAGACAGGACACTAATTTCACCATCCTTTGCAGACAAAGTTTCTTCACTGCACATGGTGTTAGGAGGGGTTATATATAAGGATGACCAGGACACATAGCCACCTTTTCTCCAAGTAAGTAATCTCTCTTCTAGTATTGTGTAGGCAGTGTGGGGTTCCCCTTACTGCAATCAGCTAGAAATTTGTACCATAGCCACTTGTAAGTCTGAGAGAAGTGTCTCAGAGTGTCGGTGTCAACAGTGCTTGCCCAGAGTGCAACTTACAAGAGGCCAATCCAAACAAGTTTCTACATCATTTTACGAAAGAAAAATACTCGGCAGGAGATGTAACATTCCCCCATTGAAAAGCAGGGGCGTCATGAGTACGCTAAGAGTCAACACAATAAGTGTCAGGGGCCCAAGACTGTTCAACTGCCTCCCAGCATACATAAGGGGATTACTAATAGACCCCTGGCTGTCTTCAAGAGGGCGCTGAACATTTACCAGCTGGGCTGTGGTTCGTACATCGGTTTGCGTGCGGCCAGCAGTAACAGCCTGGTTGATCAGACCCTGATCCACCGCAAGGCCTGGTTACAGACCGGGCCGCGGGGGCGTTGACTCCCTCCAGGTATACCCCAGGCAGGTAATGGCGGCCGTCAACCCTTCATGAAATGGAGGGTCACCCGAAGTCAATCACATCTAACTCTTATTCTAAATCCATGCACATATCATTTATTTCGTTACTAACAACTGCACGTACATTATATCATTGTTTATTTAATATGAAACAACTAGGGAAGCTTACTTTCAACGAAAAATATCGAATTTACACTAGGAAAGAGGAAAACAACACCCTTAAGAGCGACCAGTCAGCGTGTGCTGCCAGGTCAGCGTTCAAGTCAATAAAAACTTCACTTTTAACAGTGATTACACCCTTTATTAAGTTAAGATTTATATAATATTTTTAATTATATTCTATTAATATTTATTATATAATTATATTAATATTTGCTACATAATTATAAAATAATTGTAATAGTTTTATTATATAAAAGTAATAATAATAATAATAATAATAATAATAATAATAATAATAATAATAATAATAATAATAATAATAATAATAATAATACGAGCAGAGCAGAGATGCTTACGTAAAGCTACCAATAAATAGGAGCGTAATGATCCCATTCAATTTAGCGTTTCCATCTGATTAAAATAAGTAAATAGGTATTTTAATATCAGCGGCTTATACCTGCTTCCCATGTTTTTTGTGCATCAAATATGTACCAAAAACTCTGCAACTGTTCCTCTACTAATAAATAGTTACCTGGGTGTTAGTCTTCTAACACCAGCTGGTCATGTTTACCTAGCACTAAATAGGTTACCTGGTTGATTGTTAATTAACACTTGCTGCCTATGTTCGGCTAGTAGCCTAGTAATAAATAAAAACCTTGGTTTTAATGTTCTTACACCTCTTGCCTTTGTTCGGTGGCTTGGTTGGCAACGCACCCGCCAAACACAGTATCGGGGGTTCAATCCCGGGTACGGGTGGAAAAGTTGGTCATGTTTCCTTACAACCGCTTTTCCTGTTCACCTATAAGTAGGTACCTGAGTGTTAGTCACCTTATACCTCTTCCTGTTCACCTAGCATTAAGTAGGTACCTGGTTGTTAAGTCACCCTACATCTGATGTCCTTATTCATCTAGAAGTAGGTACCTGGTTGTTAGTCACCCTACACCTGCTGTCCCTGTTCACCTAGCAGTAAGTAGGAACCTGGGTGTTAGTTGACTGGTGTGGGTGGCATCCTGCGGGACAAGATTGTAAGTAAGTCAGTAAGTTTATTCAGGTATACACAAATACAGTTACATAGATTATCATATCTGGGTTATCCTAGAGAACCTAGGATAACCCAAAAAAGTCCGAGTGACTTATTTCCATTGGGGCCCATTGAAGGACCACAATGGAAATAAGACACAATCCTCGATGACGTAGGGAGGGTTAGCCTGGGTGGCTTACCCTCCCTACCCCGGGTTAAAAAAATAAATCTAACAAATCATATCATATATTATCTTATTATCACCTAGCAGCAAATATGTACCAAGATATTAGTCTCCTTACACATACTATGTTAACTTTCACGTAACATGGTACCTAGGTGTTATTCTTCTCACATCTGATGCCTATCTTCACTTAGTAGTAATTAGGAATGCTTGTGCCAGTGTCCTTACACTTATCAGTAAATAAGTGTTTGTTAATATCATTACACCAGCCCACGATAGCCTAGTTTAGTTTTTTAGTTTGATATCTTTATTATGCACCCCATACCCATCCTGTGGGCGGTAGTCAAAAGATTACAGAGGTACATAATGGGTCCAGGGACTGGACCTCAAAGTTTGATAGCAGAGCAAGTTACAAAGGTAATGAACTCAGATGGTCACAATCATGACAAGTTACAAAGGTATTTGCAGATTACAGAGGTATATATAGGGTCCAGAGACTGGGCCCCAAAGTTTTGATAGCTGAACAAGGTACAATGGTAATTAATTCACTAGTTACAAGGTAATGAATCATGTAAGTAAATTTACTTACGTCTGTACATGGTTGCACTCATGAACAAATTATAAAGCAATGAGCAATCTATTAGTCTACACCCAGCCACAACTGTAATGAGTTATTGGTGCAAATTTTAATTGTTGGGTCACACACACACACATATACATATACACATACACACGCATACATGTATATACATACACACATACACATACACACATGTACATACACACACACACACACACACACACGTGTCAATGCTTTATTTACAGGGAGCAAAGTCAGGGTATTTTTCCAGAATGGTCTGTAATATACCACTGTGGATAAAATACTTTGACATATCTTGAACATTTCTGAATGAGTAGTCTCTGAATTCATTAATTTTATCGCACTCCAGTACATAATGACGCAGGGTGTGACAATAATCCAACTGGCAAAGTTTACATCTTGTTTGGTCTACATCTGGTGGTTGTGATTTAACCTGCCAAAGATACTTGTAACCCAGCCGGAGGCGGGCGGTAGTGACATCCAAGAGTCTGCTTATTTTGTTGGATGCACCATAGACATGTGGCTCCTCCTGCATGATAGAATGATGATAGATGGACTGACTGGTGTCAAACTCCCTGAGTCTTAAGTCAATAAAATTCAGTTGAAGTTCTTTTCGTATTATTGTTCTCAAACTGCTAACTGACAAGCCAAGATTGTAATCTATCCCCTCTTTGAAAGCACGATAGCCTAGCCACAGATAAAAAAAAATACGGAAAAAGGTCACAATAGTTAGATTAAAAGTCACAGGGCGAATGTGATTAGTGTAAATTTTGTTAGAATGGGTTAAGTTATTTAGGCTAGAGTGAATTAGGAAGTTATATAAGACAGATTAGGCAAAATTATTAAAGTTAGGTTTGATGAAGTTGTTAGGTTAGATTAGGTTAAATTATTAAAGTTAGTTTAGGTTAAGTTACTGAAGTTAGTTTGAGGTATGTTATGCTAGTCTGGATTAGGCTAGATTAAGTTATGTTTGCCGAAGATTTAGATTAGATTTTGCCACCGAAGTGGCTAGTTTATTGTGCACCCCATATCCATCTTGTGGACAGTAGCGCAAGAGCATATGGATACACAAAGGCCTAGGCACTAGGCCCCAAAGGGTTAACAATTGTACATTTGGGTTTATACTATCTGCATTTCAATTATCTGTTACAAGCAAATTTAGGAAATTTGCTTATTACAATTGGTATCTTATTTCATGAATAAGATATCTTGACATGTCACATAGGTTATTATACTGTCTATCTCTATATTCCTCAATAAGTGGACAATTAAGCACATAGTGTTCAAGACAGTGACAGTTTGCCGAAGCTATGTGAAACTACAAGCAATTTGTGACTTTTTCTGTGTTTTTTTTTTTTTACCTTGCCAAGACCTACTTTTCTTTTTTCTTTTTTACCTCTGAATCTATTACCTAGTTGCTTGTATCACTACCTTTGACCCATGCATGTTAGGAGAATTGATAGGTAACAGTGTAGTAAAAAGCGAATGCCAGACTGAAGTTCCTCTACAGACAAGCACAGTGTCTACCTACTGAGGCTCGCAGGACCCTATGTCTAGCCCTTATACAATGTCATATTGACTACGCTTGCTCTTCATGGTACTCTGCCTTGACAAAAAAACTGAAAGATAAGCTGCAAATCACCCAGAACAAAATGGTAAGATTCATCCTGGACCTGGGTCCAAGAGAGCATGTAGGCCAGGATGAATTACAACAATTGGATATGCTGAATATTGAAGACAGAGTAAAACAACTTAAATTAAATCAAGTTTATAAAATTGCTCACAAACAGTGTCCAGAATATCTTGCTGCCAATTTTGTCAAGGCTGGGAACCAAAGCAGTGATAGTACTAGGGGGAGAGAGCACAACTTTGTAGTACCCACAGTCAGTGGCCAGGCTTCAAACACCTTTTATTGTACAGCAATAAAGGAATGGAACAGACTGCCTGCACATGTCAAAGCCAGTCATAGCATGAGCCAGTTCAAGAAGAGAACCAAAAGGTACCTAATGAATGTTGCGACAGAAAGGGAGGAGAATGATTTTTATTTTTAGTTAACACACATGTATATGTAAATAACTCTTTTACCTTATTCCTAGTATACATATATCCTTTATAATATAATGACATATATATCCTACAATGTAAAAATTAAGTATAAAAAGGACCCCAATGGAAATAAGTCACTCTGTCTGACTTTTTTGGGTTATCCCAGGTTCTCTACACATATGCTGCTATGTATGATAATGTATGTAAATGTATTTGTGTATACCTGAATAAACTTACTTACTTACTTACCCAGTTGCCATTTGAGATTGCTGGCAAAATCATTCATCAAATTAGCATCCAAACTGTGCTGAATCAGACCACAATTGCATTTCTGACCATCGCCCTCTTGTAGCAATAAGAGGATGGAAATATGTTCTTGTGATTGTGTATTGGACACAAGAAACTCACACATAAGTGTCTATGAGGACTAAGTCTCGCTGACAAGATAAACTTCTTTTGGTTAAACTTCATTAGATTGTTTCTTCAATCCCCAGATGGCCTTACTCTGATTGCTCCTCCCTCAGTGTGGGGAATTGTGGGAGATAAGTCTATCTGGGACACCGCCACTTGCAACAAACAATCTCCCAGGGAGATGACCGACTAGTATAATTTTACCGCAGTCATTCCCTTAAGGTATGTGAGAAACTTTACCCACTCCTGGTAGCACCGAGGGTACCTTCGATGTTCTCACACTCACCCCAATACGCTCTGGACCAGTATAAATAAATCTGAGTAGATAGTACTAATAATTATGGTATGATTAAATTTAAGTGGACTGTATGGTTACTAGGGACTGATCAATTAGAAGGAAAAGGAGAGAACACACAATTAAGTTAACATGACCATCACTCACCCAATTAACAGCATCATAGCGGTGCATTGTAGATCGTTGACCTAGCTAAAGTACATCTACTGTGCGTAACAATATTATCGGCCGACAACAGATACGACAATTGAGTACAGTGGTACCTCGAGTTACGATGGTCCCCAAAATCGCCCTTTTATGTAAGTTTATTTTTTTAAATGCTTTTGTAGGTATATTTTGGAGGTGTAAAAGGACTAGTCTATTTTACATTATTCCTTATGGGGATAAATTCGTTTGGTAATGGCACTTGAACAGCATTCTCGAACGAAAAAATATCGTAACTCGAGGTACCACTGTACTTAGCTTTAGGTGAGGGAGTCACTTCGTTGTTGGTGTTCTCCCGCGGTCTTGCTCGACAGCGATGATACTCCCGGCAAGCCGATGATGGTAGAGTAGGTGTTGTCCCGTCGAGTCAAGGAAGATTAATTTCCGTGAACTCTTATACGCCCACGAGACCGGGCGTTAGTTAACATGTGGTTGGTCGGGGTAGCGATTCAGATCCACTCACTATTCCGACCTTATTTCTGTTTATACGTATAACTTTACATGCTATGTATATCCTGGCTTAATGCCCCACTGGTTTGTACACATTCACCATCTCGATACAGTGGACCCTCGGTTAACGAATACCCCGGAAATCGTACAATTATGTAAGTATAATTTATTAATTGCATGTGGAAGTGTATTTTTGGGGGTCTGAAATAGACTAACCTACGTGACATTATTTCTTAAGGACGTAAATTCGTTCGGTAATGGCACTTGAGCAGGCTTCTGGGATGAATTTTTTTCGTTAACCGAGGGCCCACTGTACTTGTATTTCGAGGTTTGCTCAAGGCAAATTCCCTTAAGGAAAAGGAGGAGAAGATGCAAACTAGAAAGAGAGAGGCGCTCCCTATACAGGCGAAGGCAAAGAATAACAGAGCGGCTACAGGAGGCCAATATCTCTGAAATACGTAGGGAGACACTATTCAGAGAAATAGCAAACATCGAATTAAATCTAAAGGAATCTTACAGGAATCAAGAGACACGGGAAGAACTAAAAGCCATAAATGAAATTGAAAGAAACCCTAAGTATTTCTTTTCCTATGCAAAATCAAAGTCGAGAACAACAACCAGTATTGGGCCCCTACTTAAATGGGATGGGTCCTACACAGATGACAGCAAGGAAATGAGCGAGTTACTTAAATCCCAGTATGACTCAGTTTTTAGCGAGCCACTAACCAGACTGAAAATCGAAAACCTAAATGATTTTTTTATGAGAGTGCCACAGAACTTGACAGACGCATGCCTTTCTGACATCACCAGTTTGCATGCAGCCGGCAGTAACATCCTGGTTGATCAGGCCCTGATCCACAGCGATGCATGGTCATGGCTGGGCTGTGAGGCATTGACCACCAGAACACCCTCCACTTATACCTCTTGGTCTTGGTATTAAAGTTAGCTACAAAGGTTTTCTGCATGATTCTCAAAGTAATATTGCAGAAATTCCTTGCCTAGCTAGGCAAAAGATCCACATTGCAAATTAGGTTAGGTATAAGTGTAGGTTTTAAGAAGGAAATAATAGTTTACACTCAGAACATTTGTGTTGACCAATTAAATGTGAAGAGACTGAACATTTTTAGGACTGACAGATGCAATAGCTTCCAGTTGATTTTATTATTGCATAATGCACCCTCTGCATCACTCGGTTAGATTGTTACTTTTTTGTTCACGTTTCAGAGGAGACTCTATCAGATGAACAATCCAGTGAACAGACATTCTTGAAAGATAGAAAACTGAACAGAACAAGGAAGAACACTAGATGCATTTGCTGGAGAAAGTTGTCATGGTGCAGAATGTAATTTTTTACAAAACTTTCAGAAACAATACAACAATATTGTAACAACATTATCATTCCATTCCCCCACCCATCTCCGATTCCCAAAATGAAAGGTACTAAACACATGAATCGCCCCGCTTAGGTTAATGGAAATGTATATGCAAGCAGCCATCAGCCAGTAGACCAAACAGGTGCATATCTTCTATGGCTTGCTTGATCCTAGCCAAATACTGCTCCACCACATTCTACTGGCAGGTATGGTACAAATCTAAACCTTAAACCAGTTCTATTCACAGAATAGAACTGATTTAAGGAGTTGGGATGCATTGAGGAGATTATTGATGTAGATAAGAAAGACGAGTGGGCCTAGGACACTACCCTGGGGCACTCTGACAGCTCCCGCTGGATAGTGGAGTTGACTCCATTTGCGTATACATACTGGTGTCTATCGTTAAGATAAGATTTTAGGTAATCGAGGGAATGTCCTCTGATGCCATAATGATTTAGTTTTAGGTGCAGGAGATTGTGGTCCACTGTATCAAATGCTTTCCGTAGGTCAATGAAGAGCCCCAGAGGATATTCATTTTTTCAAGGGCTGTATATATTAATTCAAGCATTTGTATAATAGTGTGAGCGTGTTAGATAGGAGTGAATGGAGACGAATGGTTTTTGGGACATGACGATCTGTTGGAGTGTGAGCAGGGTAACATTTTGTGAAGGGATTCAGGGAAACCAGTTAATTGATTTAGTTGGACTTGAGTTCTGGAAATGGGAAGTACAATGCCTGCACTTTAAAGGAGGGGTCTGAGATAGTGACAGCTGGGAGGGACTTTTCTCAGCTGTCGTATCTGAGCTCCTCTGCAAAGACAGTGATTATGTATGAGTGTGGTGAAAGTGTTGAATGATGATGAAAGTATTTTCTTTTTGGGGATTTTCTTTCTTTTTGGGTCACCCTGCCTCGGTGGGAGACGGCCGACTTGTTGAAAAAAAAAAAAAAAAGTTATTCAGATCAGTTGGATCACCTCCTTTGGTAAATATGTCTGTTAAATCATGTTTGAGCCAGGTTTCAGTAAGAACAATGAAAGTTATATTAGCATTTAGAGACTTCAGTAATGCAAGGAGGTCATCATAGTGTTTAACGGTGCCCCGTGGCCTGATGGCAAAAGCTCTTGCCTCACACGATGAGGGTCTGGGTTCGATTCCCGGCGAAGGAGTGGAAACATCAGATGTGTTTCCTTACTCCGGTTGTGTATGTTCACCCATCAGTATAAAATGGGTACCTGGGTGTTAGTCGACTGGTGTGGGTTGCATCCTGGGACAAAACTGACCTAATTTGCCCGAAATGCTCTGCATAACAAGGGGCTTTCTATATAGTAGTATGTCATTGATGTCATCTAGGTCTGTATACCTTGTACATGTACTTGTAGTAAATAAAGATATTATTATTATTATTATAATCAATGATCTAACATTATAGTTGAAAACTGTGATGTTCTTGCTGGCACTGAGTAAAGTTTTAGCCTGACTAGCAGTGTATTAATGGCAATTACTGTTAGGATTATTTGTGCAGTTCAGTAAGAGATTGATATTAGTATCGATATTTGCATTCATAAGAGGCACATAGAGAAATAAGCTGTTGCAATTATCAAACAATAAAAAACATTTACATACTATTAACCACTAACAAATATGAATATATGGACTAGGCTAATTATTTTAAAGCTAAAAATAAAGGAGCTACTGAATATAAAAAATAAAACAAACAATACTCCTTACCCTATACCACTCTTTAATTTATCCCTACCTCACCTATGGTATTTGTAACAACAAAAAGCTGCTGTATGGACGATTACCAACTTTTGTGCCAGGCAGCACACCCCACCACTTTTCAAAAGCCGGAACCTACTAAATGTACATGACATAGTACACTCATATTATTGTGTCTACTATTTATACAGAACATTAAACTCCAATATAAACCCTCCACTTCTCCTTGACAGCTACAACAGAACGCACAGTCACAATACAAGGCATAAGGCACTCTTCGACATCCCTCATGTCAGTCTCACACTATGCACAAATGCAATGCACATAAAGGAACCAAAGATCTGGAATTCACTACCTGAACCGATAAAGGATCCTCTGACTACATACAAATTTAGGGCTATGCTTAAAAACATCTCATCTTTCAATACTAACCAAACCAACCAAAACAACTTCTAATCAGTTTGAAGCAACTCTCCCAAATATTATATTATATGACCTCTAGCCTATTAAAACAACTGCCAATCCATAAAATATTACTGTTTGAACCATTAATTAATATTGTTTTTATTATGTGCAACTTCAAGATTATTATTCTTATAAACCTCCACCCTGATTACCTTTAGTTTTAGTTAGTTTAACATCTTTATTATGCACCCCATACCCATCCTGTGGGCAGTAGTCAAAAGATTACAGAGGTACATAATGGGTCCAGGGACTGGACCCCAAAGTTATGATAGCTGAACTAGTTACAAAGGTGAATACCTCACATTAGTATTAAGATAAAATAAAAATTTATTAAAAAGTTAACCATTCTTATCTTGTCTAGACTTAAGTAGTTATTATGTACTAGGATTAGTTTGCCCAAAATGCCCCAGCATGATAGTGGCTTTCTTTGTACTTAAGAAATCAAAATTGTAATTAGTACACATTGTAACCTTTGCAAAGAAATAAAATATTTAATCTTTAATCTGTATCATTTATATTTAGATGTAAAACTTCAGCAATCCAAGGTAATATAGCAGCATCAACCACTGTAAGTCAGCTGTGGCAGACGTAAAAAACATGGGGCAGTGGTGGTGC
This sequence comes from Cherax destructor, assembly GCA_009830355.1. Lineage (NCBI taxonomy): Eukaryota > Metazoa > Arthropoda > Malacostraca > Decapoda > Parastacidae > Cherax > Cherax destructor. Next base: position 68,565 of record WNWK01008025.1, on the reverse strand, counting down.
CACAGCTGGTCAAGCGGCGGTCATGCAGATTAGTGACTGCAAGATTGAAATCACTGTCCCAAACCATCGAAGTTGCCAGACCAGTGAATGCTGGACTAGTGAGGTTCAACCTGTATTGCATTGTATAAGATATATGCAATAGACATTATATCATTTATCTATATGTTATAGTACTGTATACATATCTTACATTATTTATGGTATTATCCACAAATTTTAGATTTATATGAGACAAATGGGACCTGCTAAGTCTTCCTTGAAAAGACCACAAGTAAAGACAACTCCACAGCAAATCCTAATAAGCAAAGTAAGGAATGCCATATGCCCAGTGGCGGCTTGTGCATAGGAGCTGCAGTCCTCCCAGATGCTCACTGCCAGACGTATGACTTCATCAACTTTACGCTAAAATAATTGGCAACTGACAAATACTTATATTACAGGAAAAATCTGTTGTATGTTGTTTTCAATGTATTTAAAAGCGAATTTTTTAGTTTTTTGTTGAAACGAGATAAAAAGTGATTAAAAATAGAAATTTGATGCGGTACGATAGTATAGGTATTACTGGCGTTACATCTGGCAGCAAGGAGCTGCATTCGATGCAGCACACACCCAGTTATTATTACTTTAATAACATTTATTATGCTGTTCTATGAGGCTTGCAGTCACGCAGTCCCCCCATTCTATTTTTTGACGAGCCGACACTGCATATGCCATTGCTATTCAACTCGTTTCACCATGAATTCGTGGCATATTTCCCATTTTTATATACTGTACTGCATATACAGTATATTATATTCACTAAACATTTTGTCAACTCTAAATGTATAAAAATCTTGCCATATTTTTCTGAATAAATATTACATAATGGGGTGGAATTAACCAAAGCATGTCTACCTTTGACTTACACTGGCAGCAGATGACAGCACCTTCACAGGACATATACATTATGAGGTGTAACCCTATTTTGGGTATTAAAGTATTTCTGACTGGTGGTGAACAGGTTACATGTAGCCTTAATGAACCACATTTAGTTGACTGGCTTGAAACCCCATTAACCAACTAACAGCAACCACCATAATGCCATTTCACTTCTTGATTCATGAATCATCATAGTACAACACAGGATGTTCAAAATAACTTTTTTGGGAGGTTACAGTGACATCATGACTTCTTCGGTCAAAGACACTTGTTAAATTTGTTAAATCTATGAGGCGTAAGGGATTACTTATGTAATAAGTAGATGAACTTATTTATTCCACAATCTTTTGAAACCTAATGAATGAGAATAAGAAGTTACAAACCAACAAACTGATCAAAAAAAACACTAGCAGAGCAGAATAAAAACCTTTATTGAGACACTGTTTCACTTGAAAACAAGTATTTTTCAAGTCTGAAATGTTAAATCAAAGGTTTTTATTTTCCCATGGTGTTAACCATGGTTAATAGAGAAAATGTAATTTGATTGTTGTCAAATGCTCATTCTCTGGTCATATATGCAACATGCTTTTTCAGGTGAGTAATAAAAATACTGTCCTTCAGGATAAAATTATAATTATACAAGTAAATATATACTGTACATAATTTTACAATGTTCAGCACCTCTCTATGTCCATGAAAAAACCTGTTGCTGAAGACTGTATTGTTGTTTTCACATTGTCTCCAACAATCTTCACCCCTGATCATAACTGGCATTTATTTAATCTTTGGCAAGATATTTGAGATTTACACTGTAATATACATGTAACATATGTCAAAAAATATTTACAATATATACATATATTTATACTATACCATAACATGTAGTCTATTAGTTCATAATGTCCATTAATGCCTTAGAATGTGCAGCAGAAGAAGCACATCAACTGCTTTTAATGGGATCCAAAAGAATTCCAAGACATTGTACATTGATCAAAGAATATTTTGTTACCTTTTCAGTACACAGTTAGAAGTTTCAGTTATTTATTTTTTTTAACATTCTAGCAGTCTGCCACCAAGGTTGAGTATACCCTGACAAATAAGAAAACACTTACTGTCACTCATTCAATCACTGTTTTGCCAGAAACATGCTGACATTACAGTTCAAACAGCCATCCAAACTACAGGCATTGTACTTCCCACCTTCAGACTCAAGTCTGTCTAACCTGTTTCCCCTGAATCCATTCATAATTATTTTCATGGATTATTGCTAAAATACAGTGAGCATTCATAAGTCACATGGGTTACATTCTTGAAATCTGTGCTATGAATTATTTTGAAGATTTAAAGGTTTAAAAACATATGGAAAAAATAGGGGTGTTGCTCTGACTTCCAGAAAAAAAAATTTACTATCATGATTCTTGAAATATTTTTTCAACCTAATTTTGTTAATGAGCATACTTTGTGAAATACTTGCTCTCTAGTGGGGTGCAGACAGTTAAAAGAAAGAATACATGTAACTAAAAAATGGTTACATTAATGTTTACAGTATTTATTACTTACTTTCAAGTCAGGTTGGTGATGCTTAACATTCTAACAATCATCAGCCCTGCTGGGCTGAGGTTGATTGTTGGGGTTTGCGACATGATGTTGAAGGTTGGGGATCTTGTGATGTTGATGCTGCTTCATTAGTTGGCCTTTGCAATGGAGTGATTAGGTATTGTCATATGCTGCTGGTTTGTTTTATCCTGCTGTTCTTTATACAGCTCACTGCACATTCTAAACATGTTAGACCATCTACAACTAAATGTGCACTCACTTTCAGGCTGTCCTTCCTCCTCACACAGTTTTATAGGATAATAAGGATTTTTTCCTAATATTAAGGCCATCAAGTGTAACACTATTGTTTTTCACTCCACACATTTAGTGATGACCTATTCCTCATTCTTTTCACTGTCATGTTAAGGATTACTCATTGCACAAGCCTTTATCTTCATGACGCATACACCACCTTTCAGCATCTGTTATTTCTATTTTTTTCGAGATAGGCATAGCTTCATGCTTAATTTTCTTCCTTGCTTCACCAGTGTCACCTGCACTTTGGATGCCATGATAAATATCCAGACAAGATGGGGTTATGAAAAGAAGGAAAACCTCCCTCACACCCTCCCCTGCACTGCTAAAACAGTGGAGTTCCCCAGTAGTGACGAGTCTCCTGTCTGCCTGCCACAGTGCTCCTTAATGGAAATGCGTACCACCAATGGACATGAATTTCCCTCCAGCATGCCTTAATGGAAATGGCACACTTCTATTGGACGTGAAAACCTAAATTTAAATTGAATAATATTGAAAGTATGAGCTATGACTGCATGACTTATGGATATCTGCTGTGTATCACAAGACCATTTCACCAAACACAAAGCAAGTTCAGACATTGGTGACTGTACTGTATAGCAGTTTTCAAACACTTAAGACTGACAACACTTTCTCACTTCCAATATAATTTGTCTTAAGAAATAAATTTTTACAACTCTAATTGGAAAGCTGTTGTTATCTATACAAAGGATATATGACGACGTTTCTTAACACTGCGAACTGTGCCATGTGGAAGTGTGGCTGTAGCTCTGGAGATAGTATGACAGGTTGGATAGTCAACAGAACCACTGTTTCTTAGCACTGACTGGTATTCCGGTGGTGGTGGTAGGTAACGGAATGATGAGAAGTGTGTTGGTAAATATCTGCGAGGCCCTGGTCCTGATAATGTCCGTGGTCTGAACCCTCCTTCTTCATCACTGCTGTAACCATTGTTGAGGGAAGAACCTGAATGAATGGATATGACAGTAGGACCTGGAATACCTAGGGGCTGTTGCAATACTCGAGATGGTAATGGCAGGTCACTTTCACTTGGGTTAATGAGACCGGCTCTTGAGTTATCTATAACAGGGGGAAGGGGGGGTACCACTTCTGTTATTGCCGTTGATGCCGATGAAGTTGTTGTTCCATCTGTTGTAGAGTTGCTGGTAGTTTCTGATAGGTCCCGATATTTTAAATCTTCTTTTCCTTGATCATCAGAGGGTTTAGAAGAGGATGTTGAAGATGAAGAAGCACATGCTTCCCGCATAATGGACCCATTAGTTAACACTCCAAATCGCACTGGACTTGAATATTTAACAGAGGCCCTGGGTCGGCACTCCACCAAGGAGGTCTCAGTAGAGGTAACTGGGGCTTCTCCAGGCTCACCCCCATACACATCAGATGATCCAAACTTTGATAAGGAGTTAACCCACTCTTGGACCTGTGTAAACAAATATTATTATTATTATTATTATACATCTGAAGTGAGGAATAATTTTTTATTAAAAACCTATACAGTACAGCATATCACTGGAGCAAATGAATCGAAACTACTGCTTTAAATGACAATAAGATATGTGCAAAAAGTCTTATTTATGTTTATGTGGTGGAGGGATAAAGGGAAGAATATAAGGAAAGAGGGAGAGGTGAAGTGTAGTTCTTTTAGTTCTATTCTGCTTTCTTTGTTGATAAAGAAGAAGGTGATTTTATTCAGATTATATCCCAAGAGGGTTAATAACTCAGGATAACCCCCATCCTTCCTCCCAAAAAAGCCAAGCAGTGTACAGCCTCTCCTCACTTAACGACGGAGTTTCGTTCCTGAGACCACGTCGTTAAACGAATTCGTCGCTAAGTGAGGAGCATACTATAATGGTAGTGGGTTTGTGTCAACCATCTTTGATATTGTTTTAATGTCACCTTTGCACCATCTATAACATTTCTGGTATATTTTTAAATGTTTAAACAGTAGTGTACTGTACTATAGTGAAATAAAAAGAATAGAGGAAATCAGCTCTAATGTACATTATTTAAGTATGAATACTGGTCAGAGAGCTAGCCGTAAGTCCGAGGCGTCGGTAAATGAGAATGTCACTAAGCGAGGAGAGGCTGTACTTTATTTCCACTGGGGTCCTTTGATCCTCTTTCCCAAGGATGTGACCCCACAACAGTTTGCTAATACCCAAGTACAGTGGACCCCCGAGTTTCGGCCATAATTCGTTCCAGAAGGCTGTTCAAGTGCCATTACCGAACGAATTTGCTCCCTTAAGGAATAATGTAAAGTAGGTTAGTCCATTTCAGACCCCCAAAAATACACTTACAAAAGCACTTACTACAATAATACACTTACATAATTGTTCGAGTTTTGAGGTGATCGAAACTCGGGGGTCCACTGTACCTACTTACTGCTAAGTAAATAGATAACAGGTGTAACGAAACAGGCCTAAAATTTTCACTCGTGCTGGAATCAAATGTGGATCTTTCAGAAGTGAATTGAAGGCTGTATGTACAGTCCTTTCCTAGGCTCCACACTGGTATTTACCTTATTTGTATTTACCGATTCTGCTTAGTCAAAGATTTGTCTTAAAGATTCATTATTCAACTTCCTAAGTTTTAGCCTTTCACACTCCACTGTCATTATAATATGTATGTGTGTTTCAGAAAACATGTTACAAATATTGTTTACTTCAAGATCATTTCTTTTGCTTGACACCTGTAGTTACTCCCTTCACAGGTGGTACATGGGAAAGACAGAAAGCAGAGAGCTTGGAAGTCCATACTAAAGCTGTCTGCTAAGAAGAATTATGTACAGTACTACTTCTATTTAGATTAAGGTTTATCATGCGTTATCTGTGTGTTTGAATCAAGGGTAGAAAAGTAGAAGCCTCTCTCCCTGCCATCCACTCCCTCTGGTCATTGCTGGCATGAAAACTGGGGTAAAAATATGCATACCATATGATACTGGAAAATGGGCATGTAATTTACATAATTAACGAAAATTAAGTTTTCCTTTTTAAATTTAGTAATATATACAGGAGAAGGGGTTATTAGCTCCTTGCTCCTGACATTTTAGTCGCCTCTTATGACACGCATGGTTTACAGAGGAAGAATTCTTTTCCACTTTCCCATGGAGAATTAATGTCTTATATACATGTATTTAACCCTTTGACTGTCGGAGACCCCTTTCTGAAACTGTCATTTCATGTCGCAAAATACAGTGGTCCCTCGGTTTTCGTGCATCTCCAAACTCGAACATTTATGTAAGTGTATTTTCGTAAGTGCTGTTGCAAGTGTATTTTTGGGGGTCTGAAATAGACTAACCTACGTGACATTATTTCTTAAGGAAGTAAATTCGTTCGGTAATGGCACTTGAGCAGCATTCTGGAACAAATTTTCGGCGAAAACCGAGGGACCACTGTATTCGAAAAAAAAAAAAAAAATTCTTATCAAAATGTTAAGATTATTTTTCTGATTGTTTAAATCCCCAAAGAAAATTTTTGCGATCAGTACTTACCGAGATATAGAGTGGTAAAGTTGGCAAAAAATGAGCCTCATATGGCAACAGCGGCGAATGCCGCTCACCCGGTAAACTTTGGTTTACTTCCTTTCATAGGTTTCTTGTTTTTTTTCACTATTTTATTTTTTTACGTAACTTATGTGGCCTGTGAGACCAAAGTAAGGTGCAATGTATACTATATATATACACTCGTTGTATGCAACACAATAATTGCACAAACATTAGTATCATTATATTGTTTACAAAACTTGTTTACACCAACCAACAATAAAAATTTTTTTATTACTATTGTTCTATAATATATATACACATATATAATGACTGGACACTTTCCATCAACTGCAATTAGCACTACAAAGCTCCAAGCTATGTGTATGTGTGTGCGTGTGTGTGTACTCACCTATTTGTACTCACCTATTTGTGGTTGCAGGGGTCGATTCATAGCTCCTGGCCCCGCCTCTTCACTGATTGCTACTAGGTCCTCTCTCTCCCTGCTTCATGAGCTTTATCAAACCTAGTCTTAAAACTATGTATGGTTCCTGCCTCCATTATGTCGCTTTCTAGGCTATTCCACTTCCTGACAACTCTATGACTGAAGAAATACTTCATAACATCCCTTTGACTCATAGGAGTTTTCAACTTCCAATTGTGACCCCTTGTTTCTGTGTCCCCTCTCTGGAACATCTTGTCTCTGTCCACCTTATCTATTCCTCGCAGTATTTTATATGTCGTTATCATGTCTCCCCTAACCCTCCTGTCCTCTAGTGTCGTCAGGCCGATTTCCCTTAACCTTTCTTAGTAGGACAATCCCCTTAGCTCTGGGACTAGTCTTGTTGCAAACCTTTGCACTTGAGTGTGTGTGTGGACATCTAAATTTGCTGAGTCAGGGTAAGGCAGCTGTCAAAATGACATATTATACCATTACTCACCACCCCCACACTGCCTGTCAACACAAAAGGGGACCCATGTCTTCTTCCCCACAACCTCCTTCTTTCCTTCATACCTACCTTCCTAGCTTCCTTTCTTCTTTCATTCCTTCCTTTCTTACATATTTCCTTCCTTCCTTCCTCTCATCTCTTCCTTCCTGCCTTCCTTTCTTCCTTCATTCCTTCCTTTATTTCTTCCTTCTTTTGTTCCTTCCTTCCTCTCATCTCTTCCTTCCTTCCTTTCTCTCTTTCTTTCTTTCTTAATTCCTTCCTTCTTCCTTTCCTCCTTCCTTCTTTCCTTCCTTCCTCTCATCTCTTCTTTCCTTTCTTCCTTCCTCTCATCTCTTCTTTCCTTCCTTCCTTCCTCTCATCTCTCCCTTCCTTCTGGTATCCTGGGCATTTCTTTCGGTCACAAACTCCTCAAAACAATGAAATTTATCTTCAGAGACACTTCCATCTGTGTTAGAGCTATCACTGAGGAAGAGAACAGCCCCAGATGCGCCAAGGAGTTAGATAATTCTTACCGCTAGGCATGCTGAACAAGGACTACTGAAATGGCATTCCCACAATGCACCACTGGCTGCCCGATTTTTTTTATACTGCGCACACTGACCACACAGACCCATTCTCTCACATGTAGGCCTACCAGCTTTCTCTTGCTTGATTTGAGGCCGCTAGAATTTAGGTGTATAGATACGTCCGAAGCAGTGGCTCGTAAGACGTATATATATGACCGAAACAGTCAAAGGGTTAACATACCAAAGTCCTTCTAGATGCAAATTAGGTTTAAGCTTGCCCAAAATGCTTTGCATAATTAAGGGCCTTTCCATGTTATTGTAATGTCATCTTTTGTGGAAATAAAGTTTGATTCTGATTTTGAGGTGTAAGACAACATGCCTAATATCTCACCTGTGCCTGGGAGTGATCAATGGTTCCTCAGTGTGTGAGCCTAGATACTATCAACTGAGCCATGAGCTCACTTCCAACATCAGTGGGTAATTTATTCTATTCTGCAATAATTCTATTAGCAAAAACAAAAACCTCAGCATACCTTTGTGTTGCATCTTCTGCCTCTCAGTTTCATTCCATTGAGTTATGGACTCATTCAGCACTTCAAATAGTTCTTTGTATTTGAGTGTCAAGGCCATTCAATATCTTAACCCCTTGAGGGTTGTTCTATGGCTTTGAAGCCAGGGTCAGTACTGTACTAACGACATCATGAGCTCAGCTCACTCAAATAAGCTGTGAGGGGTAAATTTGGGCCTAGATAGAGAATGCATCTATGTGGTAAGTGTGCACCATATAAAACAAATCCTGCAGCACGCAGTGCATAATGAGAGAAAACTGTGACTGTGTTTTTAGATTAACCCTTTCAGGGTCCAGAGGCCAAATTTCAAAGTGTGCACTAGGGTCCAAGAATTTAAAAAAAAAAAATTGTTATTTTTTCTTATGAAATGGTAGCGAATCTTTTTCTGAAGGTAATGAAACAAAAAGTACGAAATTTGATGGAAAATTGATGAAATTATGGTCTCGCGAATTTTGATGCGTCAGCGATATTTACGCATCAGCGATTTTGCTGACTTTGACTCCCATTTTAGGCCAATTACATTATTCCAGTCGACCAAATTCTTAGCTATTTCACTAGTATTACTTCTATTCTATCGATTGAGCACTAGAAATTGCCCAGTCAACTGTTTCAACTACAAAATAAAGTGATTGGAAATTGGTAATTTAGCCAATTTAACACAAAGTTCAAAATATTCCAATTTCAAAATAGGGTGCAGAATAAACAATGCAGGCATTCCTGGCACTAAACTAACATTTCCTCTGTTCATTAGTTACCTTTTCAGTCTTTACAAATGAATTCCATTTTGATTTTTTATTCACATACTAATTTTTTTTGTTCAAACCAAAAAATGGAAGATTTACTGTTATGCAATATTGTAATAATTGTATAAATAATATCACCACATTTGTGAACATATATTAGATCCACCAGTTAGCGCGTATTAGACGTATGAGGTCATTTGTTTACTTTTGAATATCGGCAAAAATTTAACATTTCCGCTAATTTGATCTCAGTTTCAAGCCATTTCCAGTACTAAAACCAATCAAAATCATCTCTATTTCTGTAATATATCTTCCATTCTATCAAATGATACCAAGAAATCGCAAATACAACTATAAAAAGCATACAAAAACACTGCAAAGTCACTGTTTTAATCGAAAATTACAGTCTCGGTTTTTTCTCTCATTATGCACTGCGTGCTGCAGGATTTGTTTTATGTGGTGCACACTTACCACATAGATGTATTCTCTCATATCTAGGCCCAAATTTACCGCTCACAGCTTATCTGAGTGAGCTGAACTCATGGCTTAGAACTACGGTTTGGACCCTCAACTCAAAGCCGTAGAACTACGGCACGGACCCTGAAAGGGTTAAAACAGCGACTTTGTAGTGTATTCTTGTATGGTTTTTACAGTTGTATTTGTGGTTTCTTGGTCTCACTTGACAGAAAGTAAAATAAAGTAAAGCTTTATTTCTTTGTAAAGGTTACAATATGTAATTACAATTTTGGTTTGCTAAGTAGAAAGAAAGTCACTATCATGCCAGAGCATTTCGAGCAGACTAATCCTAATACATAGTAACAACTTATATATAGAAATATTTGATTGTTGCCAATGTTCAAAAGTAAACAAATCACATCACGCATCCAATACACGCCAGCCGGTGGGTCTAATGTGCATTCACGAATGCGCTGATATTATATACGTATACAATTATTATTTTTCATTTCTCTGGCATTCCAGAAGAGTTGTCAAACCTCCAGATAGGTTGGATTTATAAGTACAGTGGACCCCCGGTGTTCGTCCTGCTCGAAACTCGCCCTTTTATGTAAGTGTATTTTTTTAAATGCTTTTATAAGTGTATTTTTGGGGGTCTAAAAGGACTAGTCTACTTTACATTATTCCTTATGGGAATAAATTTGTTTGGTAATGGCACTTGAACAGCATTCTGGAACGAAAAAATAACGAAAACCGGGGGTCCACTGTAGTTGCATGATGGGCTAATTTTTATATGGTAACCATTCCACCTGTTGTGATGATATAATGTAATTTAGAAAAGGAGGAATGTAAGGTGTTGGGAGCAGTGAGAGGATTAAATACTATGTTTGTTATGTTCATTCATTTATAACTGTGTTGTAGTTGTTATGGAGCGGGCCATGAAGAGTACACTTGTTAGTTACTCTGGCTTTCATTAACCTACAACCATAACAATTATAATATTGTATAACAGTAAATCTTCTATTTTTTGGTGTGAATAAAAAATTTTTATGTGATAAAAAAATCAAAATGGAATTTATCTGTAAAGCCTGAAAACGTAACTAATAAACAGAGGAAATGTTATTTTAGTGCCATGAATGCCTGCATTGTTTATTCTGGACCCTGTTTTGAAATTTGAATATTTTGAACTTTGTGTGAAACTGGCTAAATTACCAATTTCTGAACACTTTATTTGGTAGTTGAAATAGTTGACTGGGCAGTTTCTTGTGCTCAATCGATAAAATAGAAGTGATACTAGCGAAATAGCTAAGAATTTGGTCGACTGGAATAATGTAATTGGCCTAAAATAGGAGTCACAGTGGGCAAAATTGCTGATGTGTAAATATTGCTGATGCAGCAAAATTGGCGAAAGAGTAATTTCGTAAATTTTCCATCAAATTTCGTACTTTTTGTTTTATTACCTTTAGAAAAAGATTCTCTCCCATTTCATAAGAAAAAAATAATTTTTTTTTTTTTTTAATTCTTGGGTTAAATGTTTGAATGAGATCTTGTAGTCTCAATTTTTTTTTTTAGAAAAAGTCGAATATTTTAAGTCTTTCTTAATAAGGTTTCTTTGACTGATGGTACCAGGGTGGTAACTCTACTCTGTAACTTCTGTATATTTTCAGCTTTTAGGTAACTTGGAAACCCAAACTAGATGGCATATTCAAAATGCATCTTAACTGCATTATAGAGTTGAAATCGTATCTGGTGTCTTGTACTTGAAGTTTCTAGCTATGAAACCTAGCATTCTGGAGGAGGAGGAGGATCAGTAGGAAGAGGAGTAGGATCAAGAGGAGGACCAGTTGGATTAGGGTAAAGGGAAGGATGGGAGGAAAATCAGTAGAAAGAGGATGATCAGGGGAAAGATGAAGATTAGATGGAGGAGGAGGATTAGGGAGAGAAGGATGATCAGGGGGAGGAGATCCAGGAGGAGAAGGAGGAGGAAGCAGGGAGGAAGGAGTACTTGAAAAAGGAGATAATCAATTGATCACACTTTACCCAGCCATGTATTAAGAAATAAATGTTGTATTAAGTTTAGATATCAAAAGATATGGATATCACCATGTGACATTTATAACATTGTATATTCACCAGCATGGCACTACTTATCACCTGGATTATTATTATTATACAGTGGTACCCCGGTTTATGATGGTCTCCAAACTCGCCCTTTTATGTAAGTTTATTTTTTTAAATGCTTTTGTAAGTGTATTTTTGGGGGTCTAAAAGGACTAGTCTATTTTACATTATTCGTTTTGGGAATATATTCGTTTGGTAATGGCACTTGAACAGCATTCTGGAATGAAAAAATATTGTAAACCGGGGTACCACTGTATTTCTTTATAGGCACGTGCCTAACCCATAAAAGTTATACGAGGTATGATCCAAGCAAGGGTGACCACCTGAACTGAACTCACCTGACTGGGCTCCTTGTCATCCACCAGCTTGCCATTACTGACTACTTTGATCTCCCCGTCCTCCTCCTGAATGTATGCATTGTTCACATAGATTTTGTACACTGGGCGGTCAGGGTCTTTCTCTCCACTGTCTTGGTTCTGCCTACAGCAACATACACACCCCAGCACTAGGCCTAATGCTAGGATGATGCCACCCACCCCAACACCCACAGCCACCCACACTCTCCAGTCATAGTTGACATTTTTGGAGTGATCCTTCAATGTTGAATTTCCGTGAATTTTTATGTTGTGTGAGCTGGCAGACGTAATGGTGGACATAATGACTGTCTGTACATTTGAGGGTGGCTCACTGACAGGTATGGTGGGCGGGGGCATGGTAGGCGGGTCTGGCACGAAAGCAGATACAATATTAGAGATGCGTCCTGTGTTGTTTGATGAGTCAATAGCACGTATTGCAAAGTACCTGAAAAACAGGAATAACAGCACATTCAACAAATTATACAAAACAACACCATATTTTATATATTATAATATCCTGAACTGTAATACATATTAAATAAAAAAGTCATGACCAAACTGTAAGTTTTATTACTGAGGTCCAATAATAATAATAATAATAATAATAATAATAATAATAATAATAATATAATATCTTTATTTACTACAAGTACAGTGGACCCCCAAGTTTCAAACTTAATCCATTCCAGGAGCTAGTTCTAAAGTCGAAACGTTCGAAACTCGAAGCAATATTCCCATAAGAAATAATGTAAATCCAATTAATCTGTTCCAGAAACCCAAAAATATTAAAAAAAAAAAATACATTTTATAGAGATTAATTATAGTTTTACATACACACAACAAACATACATAGTACTTAAATTAGTAATAGATAAATAAACATTTAAATAAACATATAAAATAACATTTTTACTTACCTTTATTGAAGATTGTTGATGGTATCCGGAAGATAGGGAGGAGGAGTGAGGGAGGGCTTAGTGTTTGGAAGGGAAATCCCCACTCCCTGCTACACTCCCTGCAGGCCTGCTACACTCCCTGCATGCCTGCTACACTCTCTGCATGCCTGCTACACTCCCTGCCTTCCTGCTACACTCACTGCATGCCTGCTACACTCCTTGCATGCCTGATACACTACCTGCATGCCTGCTACACTCCCTGCATGCCTGATACACTACCTGCATGCCTGCTACACTCCCTGCATGCCTGATACACTACCTGCATGCCTGCTACACTCCCTGCATCCCTGCTACACTACCTGCATGCCTGTTGATTTGCTTTTGCCATTTGTCCTGGCAAGCTCCACAAGTCGCACACCACTCTCATATTTTTTTACTATGTATGTATTTCCTTCTTCACTTCTATGCTGTTTCTCACTTTCTTTACCACAGGGGTGCCACTAGGAAGTTTCTTTGGTCCCATGGTAGCTTATTTCACAGTCGCACTTACTGAACAAGCACCAAACACAATGAATTAATTGTGAAATGTTTGGATGAGCACGCAGGGTAATGTTTACTTGGAGGATAAACAAAGCCAGACTGACTCGATGCCTGCGCGGGGAAGTGCGCAGGCGCGGCAGGCGGACTGAAGATCACTCATTATTATTATAATAATTATTATTATTCTTTCTTTCAACACGTCGGCCGTTTCCCACCGAAGCGGGGTGGCCCAAAAGTAAAAACGAAAGTTTCTCCTTTTACATTTAGTAATATATACAGGAGAAGGGGTTACTAGCCCCTTGCTCCCGGCATTTTAGTCGCCTCTTACGACATGCATGGCTTACGGAGGAAGAATTCTGTTCCACTTCCCCATGGAGAAGAGGAAATAAGAACTAGTAAGAAAATAGAAGAAAACCCAGAGGGGTGTGTATATATATATATATATGTTTGTACATGAATGTGTAGTGTGACCTAAGTGTAAGTAGAAGTAACAAGACATACCTGAAATCTTGCATGTTTATGAGACAGAAAAAAGACACCAGCAATCCTACCATCATGTAAAACAATTACAGGCTTTCGTTTTACACTCACTTGGCAGGACGGTAGTACCTCCCTGGGCGGTTGCTGTCTACCAACCTACTACCTAATTATTATTATTATTATTAATTTAAGGAACTGGAGCACAGATCCAATTCAAATTAAATACATTGTTTCAGTGTTTTCCTTATGAAACTAGTGATCTAGTGCAGTTAGCCTCACAAAGTGACTCTGTTTCAGTGTTTTCCTTATGAAACTAGTGATCTAGTGCAGTTAGCCTCACAAACACTCCGTTTTCTCTTATAATAAGAGCACGGGAAGATATAGTCAGCGAGAGCGGGAATGGATGCTGCTGCCATCACTAGTCACATAATGACATATTTTATTCATTCTAGAGTACATATATACAGTGGACCCTCGGTTTTCGTTGAAAATTCTTTCCAGAATGCTGTTTGAGTGCCGTTACTGAACGAATTTGTTCCTATAAGGACAAATGTAAATTAGATTAGTCGTTTCAGAACCCCAAAAATACACTTACAAAAGCACTTACAAAAATACACTTACATAATTGTTCGAGTTTGGAGGTAAACGAAAACCGAGGGTCCACTGTATCACGTTTATATGTTATTTATATTATTTATTATGTCATATTAGATTAATTGTGATAGATAAATAAGCCATAGTTGATATTAGCGTCATATTGAAGTATAATAATAATAATAATAATAATAATAATAATTTTTATTTCAATGCATGTTACAAGTGTACAATGTTATTGGTAGTTACAAATATAATACAATTATAAAACTGTAATGCAAGGAGAGCCACTGGCATGCCATGGCATTAGGGGCAGTTTATTCTAGAGACTTATTCACTAAGTACTTAATGCTAAAGAAATTGATTGAGTTTATTCTAGTTCTATATTATTTAAATTATTAAATGGTTATACATACTATTTAAAGACAATACAAGAGAAATTGGTTGAGTTTAATCTAGTTGTAGAATTTATTTCAAATTACAGTATGTTGATGCTATACTAGTATAATAACAATACTAGAAATAGTTTTTAGAGTTTCATCTAGGTATATATTTTATTTCAAATTAAGAAAATGATGATACTATAAGATTTTAAATGACAATATGATGATATAAGATTGCAACAAGTGTTAAGGAGGATGAACATATCAAAATGAGATCTTCTTAAGTAAAATAATATTGGGTTTGGAAGTTTGTTACAGTATGAGTATTTAGTATAGGGTGAGTAGGTGACTTTTGAGAAGAGTCTTGAATTGATTTTCGGACAAGGTTAACTTGATATTTACTGGTAATGAATTCCAGATTTTGGGGCCCTTTATGTGCATAGAATTTTTACATTGGTTAGTATGGACTCGGGTATGTCAAATAGTGATCTGTGTCTTGTGTCATGTTCGTGGGACCTATTAAAGTTGTTGAGGAGAATTCTGAGCGCAGGGTTAATATTAGCATGTAGAGTTTTATGTATGTAGAAGGCACATGAATAGGTATGAATATTTTTTATGGTGAGTAGTTTTAAGGTTCTGAATATAGGTGGAGTATGCTGTCTAGAGTGGGAATTTGTTATCATCCTGACTGCAGCCTTTTGCTGGGTTATGAGTGGTCTAAGGTGATTTAATGTTGTTGAGCCCCATGCACAGATTCCATAGGTGAGATAAGGGTAGATAAGAGAATGATATAGTGCAATGAGAGCTGGTTGAGGCACATAATAGCGTATCTTAGATAATATACCTACTGTCCTTGAGATTTTCTTGGAAATTTGTTGTATGTGTGTTTGGAATTTAAGACTACTGTCAAGGTGGATTCCTAGGAATTTTTGTCCTGCCTCCTGAGAGCAGGAATTCTGCTGGAATGGATTAATGGCATTTCAATTAATTTAACCCTTTTGGGGTCGGTGCCATACTAGTACGTTTTACGAGCAGGGGTTGGTGCCGTACTAGTACGCCCAAATTCTAGCGGCCTCAATTTAAGCAGAAAACGTCTGGTAGGCATACATATGAAAGAATGGGTCTGTGTGGTCAGTGTGCACAGTATAAAAAAATCCTGCAGTACATACTGCATAATGAGAGAAAAAAAACTCTGACCGTTTTTTTCGATTAAAACAGCGACTTTGCAGTCGATTTTCGTATGGTATTTATTGATGTATTCTCGTTTTCTTGGTCTCATTTGATAGAATGGAAGATATATTACAGAAATAGAGATGATTTTGATTGGTATGATAATGACAAGTACCTTGAAATTGAGCTCAAAGTAGCGAAAATGTTCGATTTTTGACGATGTTCAAGAGTAAACAAATCACACCATGCGTCCAATACACATCAACTGGTGAGTCTTATATTCATGCACAAGTGCTCTGATATTATTTATACCATTTTTACAATAATGCAGTTGTATACATAACAGTAAATCTTCTATTTTTGTGAGAATAAAAATTCAAAATGGAAAGCAAAAGTAATGAAACAGGGGCCTGGAGACGTGGCTAATGAACAGAAAACATGTTATTTTAGTGCCAAGAATGTCTGCCTTGTTTTCTCTGGACCCTATTTTGAAATTTGTGTGAAATTGGAAAATTGCCATTTTCTGACCACTATTTTGGGTAGATGAAATTGGTAAATAGGCAGTTTCTTGTACTCAATCGATAGAAGAAATGGAGTTCTAGCGAAATAGCTATAATTTTAGGAGACTGAAACATTGGAATTTGTCGAAAATAGGGCTCGAAGTGGGTGAAATCGCCGATGCGTCAGTGTCATAGATACCGATAACTTCGCGAAAGCATAATTTCGTTAGTTTTCGATCAAATTTCATAATTTTGGTGGTGTTATGATCGGAAAAAGATTATCTATCATTTCATAAGAAAAAATTAATTTTTTTTTTTACAAAAAATTTTCGACCCCAGGAACACTTTCCTGAGAAGGCTTGTCGACCCCCAAAGGGTTAAATGAGGAAAATTGATTTGATATACAGTGGACCCCCGATTATCGGCCGTTCCTGTTATCGGCCAACTCGCTTATAGGCCGGTTTTTCAACTACCGGTTATCCGCCGTTATTTCGCTTATCAGCTCGAATGGGCCACATCCACCCGCCCGCCGGCAGCCGCTCGCGTCAGTCTGGCTGTGTCTCTGGCCGAGTGAGGAAGCTTCTGCTCATTCATCCAAACATTTCGCTATAATCCATTGTTTTTGGTGGTTATTGATTAAGTGCAACTGCAAAATAAGTAACCATGGCCCCAAAGAAAGTTCCTAGTAAAGTTCCTTTGGTAAAGAAAGTGAGAAACATGATAGAATTCAAGGCAAACAGGCATAGAGGCAAGGAGTGTAGCAGGCATGCAGGGAGTGTAGCAGGCATGCAGGGAGTGTAGCAGGCATGCAAGGAGTGTAGCAGGCATGCAGGGAGTGTAGCAGGCATGCAGGGAGTGTAGCAGGCATGCAGGGAGTGTAGCAGGCATGCAGGGAGTGTAGCAGGCATGCAGGGAGTGTAGCAGGCATGCAGGGAGTGTAGTAGGCATGCAGGGCGTGTAGCAGGCATGTAGGGAGTGTAGCAGGAAGGCAAGGAGTGTAGCAGGCATGCAGGGAGTGTAGCAGGAAGGCAAGGAGTGTAGCAGGCATGCAGAGAGTGTAGCAGGCATGCCGCTTTCATGAATCAGTATGTTTAATAATAATCACTCTTGGGAAGATTAAATGTCTTATTTTAGGTTAATATAGACATTTTCATTAATCCATCTATGATATTTTCTTCAAAATTATATAAGAAACATGTTACATAGCATACAGCATATAAACATAGCATATAAACATGCAATATTTATGTGCTATCGAGTGGAGAGTTGGGTGAAGAGTAAACATTACGTTGTCTCTGATTCAGCATTAGAGAAAACTGTGAATCTGGCGTCTTGCCCAGTAACCGCCCTTCATATGCGTTTCTTTACAATTCTCGGCATGAATTATTCATTACTTCTCCCTTTGTTTATGATGGCATCTAAAGGTAGGTTAGGTAAGGTTCGTCAGGAAACAGGACAAGTGTTTCCTGACGCGATCATTCCAATTTCTTTATCTCCATTTATTGTTATAACCTGCTTACTTTTAGCCCTAGCCATGGTTCCAATGAATAAAAGAAATGCTTCTCATTGTGTAAAGCACATACACAGTACATTGTCCATGAAAGATAAGGTGGCTTTGAAGCCACTGTCGGTTGCCATGAGTTCAGTCTCGTGATGCAGGGGAATATGCTTTATTATGCTAATATCAACACTATGGTTTATTTACCTATCACAATTGATCTAATATGACATAATAAACAATATAAATTACCTAAAAACATGGTAAATGCTCTAGAATGAATAATATTTGGCATAATACTAAGCGGTTCGACGGAGGTATGAAGAGGATATGCGATACAAGTATACCATCCTCCTATCCCTGTCTTGGGGGCTTATATGTATTAGAAAAAACGGAGTGTAGCACAGGGCTGTGATATACACTCGTAATGCACCATAAAACTGAAACAAAAATGGTATTTTCTCTGAATAGATTATCATACATAGCAGCATATGTGTAGAGAACCTAGGATAACCCAAAAAAGTCAGACGAAGTGACTTATTTCTGGTACAGTGATACCCCGAGTTTCGGTGTATCCTAATATCGTTTTTTTCGTGTTTCGATCGCTTTTTTCGGTCAATGTTTTTTTCGTGTATCGGTCATTTACTAGTGTATTGGTCCGTACCAGACCTGTCTGCCTCGCCGCGCAGGATGCCAGTCTAGCGTTGTTTACCATTGAGAGAACATTACCCAGTGCGCTCTTTCAAACATTCACAATAAATTTGTTGTGTTTATTGCTGGTTTAGTGATTGTCACTGTGAAATAAGTCACCATGGGTCCAAAGAAGCTTCCTAGTGGCACCACTGTGGTAAAGAAAGTGAGGAACACCATTGAACTGAAGAAAAAATCATCATGTTAGGATGCATTTCTTCAGCCACAGAGTAGTCAGGAAGTGGAATAGTCTAGAGAAAGACATAGTGGAGGCAGGAACCATACACAGTTTTAAGACGAGGTATGATAAAGCTCATGGAGCAGGGAGAGCAGATACCCAGTAGCGGGCAGCGCAGAGGCGGGGCCAGGAGCTGAGTCTCGACCCCTGCAACCACAATTAGGTGAGCACAATTATACATAGTGTAAATTACCTAGGATAACTAAAAAAATCAAGACAAAGTGTTATACTGTGCTTGTGATCTGCGTAATACCAGTTGGTTCATGAGCTACTCTCTGAGACAAGCAGACAGAAAGGAGACGACACACAGGCAGACAGAAAGACAGACACACAGACAGACAGATACAGACAGACAGACAGGTTTGCGTAACAAATAAAGGAAAGCAATGTAAACTCGTCAACTGTCATCACTGTAATTACTGGACTGATAAGAAGAGATAAGACTACAGCTCACCCCTAGTGAAATGTCACCAGTTCATCATTAGTGGAGATCAGATGAGATAAGGCAGCGATGTTTCAAGGGAACTTTTATTATTATTATTATTATTATTAATATTATTATTCACTATTATTATTATTATTATTAATATTATTATTCACTATTATTATTATTATTATCATCATCATTATTATTATCATCATTATTATTCACTATCATTATTATTATTATTTTTATGCACTATCATTATTATTATTATTTGAGTACAATTTCAGTACCTAATATTAGTGTCAGAACACAGATTGGCTATGAAATCACAAGAACTACTATAAATTGTGATTATGAGAACATAAAAATTATATAAAATAATAAAAAAAAGGTATATCGGCAATGATTCTGTAAGCGGCAGGACTCCTGTTGCTGTCAGGTGAGCATCCAGTGCCAACTTCTCCGCCTCATATCTCGGTAACTACTGACCCAAATTCTTTTTTTTTATCCTATAACACTTAAAAAAATGTGCTCTTTATTTCTATAATTTTTTTTTTTTTTTCAAAAGATTCGGGGCACTGGGCGAGCTAACGTAAATATACGTGTGGACCGTTTAAGGGTTAATCATGATTGTTCTCCTACAATTTTAAAGCAACACAATTATTTAAATTGGATTTTTTTACAGTACGTATTCTACATTTCCTTCAAGGGGTTGTACCTTGATAATGAAAGGCTCTTGATCAAAAAATTAGAGCTACGTTTCCCTTCATCAGCTTAAACTTTATTACCTGCCAATCCCCAGGTGCTGCATGACCCCTGCAAGTTGACTTGTTTCCCATGAATATAGTGTAATAATTATCTAGCTCTGCTTCCAAATACTATACAAATGGATGAAAACAATAGAGACAAACAAGTATGGGCACACATATAAAGCGTGGCATTAGAAGAGGTATTAAAGGAACTATACCATCTGAGGTTGGTGAAGGGTAGCTCAGTGAGGCAGTGTTGTGGAGTGCCGTAAGAGGCAGGGGTCTGGGTGGGCGCTCGCAAGTCATGGGTGATGCAGTAAACAGCAATGGTGGAAGTGTTGAACCGCTCCTCACTAAGGGCGCTCCGCTCAGTATACATTTTCAGTTCATACACCCATGCTGTTGACCACAACAACAATTACACACAAACACCATGTATGGTCATTTTAAAACACCATAAAAAGATGTCAACTATTAAATTAAATTATTATACATTATCATAAATTCAAAAATCTATAATCATATGATATAAAGTACTATATCAAGTAGATAAGTAGACACAAAAAAAAGAGCTTTACTCAATCACATTAACTAACCTGAGCCTTGATCGAGATCCCCACCTGGTGCTGACCAAGTGAGGTTAACAGTAGTGTCTTGCACAGAGGTCACCGCCAAGTCAGTAACTCTTGAAGGTGGTGTGAGGTCAGCAGATGTGACACGAGCCACAGTGAGGGACACCACACCACTATTGGCTGTGAAATGACCAGCACTCACTGGCACCACATGACCATCTGCTGGACATAAAGTGCATATTACTACACCACAGCCATACTTTAAGACAAGATATGTACAGAATTCTTCCTCCGTAAGCCATGTGTGTCGTAAGAGTCAACTAACATGCCGGGAGCAAGGGGCTAGTAACCCCTTCTCCTGTATGCATTACTAAAGTTAAAAAGAGAAACTTTAGTTTTTCTTTTTGGGCCACCCTGCTTCGGTGGAATATGGCCAGTTTGTTGAAAGAAGATGTACACATGTTACTATGACTCACTCACTTCACTGTGACACACTTCACTGTGAAATGCTTCACCATGACAAACTTACTTCACTGTGACACACTCACTTCACTGTGAAACATTCACTTCAATCCAACACACTTCACTGTGATGCATTCAAGTTTTTGTAACATGGATAAATTATAATTAGGTCTACAGTGACCAAGAAGCTGAAAAAACAAGTGAAAAATACATAATTAAAATTAACTTGATAATACTGCACCACAAACATGTAAAAGAAGACAACAATAACCAAGCTGACAATGATGAAAATCAGAGGCTATTACAATTACATTTCCCACTTGGGCTAGATGTGGGTCCTTTTTTTACCAGATGGTAGCATAGTGAATCTACCCAGGAAATCTAGCCTACAGAGCATTAGTGTTATTTATAAGATGTAAAAAGATAATAACCTTGACAAGCCTACCACGAGCACAACATAAGCTATCCTAACAATAGTGATCTAAAATGAGGTGAAATTTAAGATGCAGGACTCACCACTCTTCCTGGGCTTGAGGACAGAGGCTGCCCCATGGTGGTCAGATGCGGTAGCAGAAAGGGCATAGCGTCCCTCCCCTGGCAACCATGTCACATATCTTGTGTATACCCCATCCTGAGCGCGCACATCTGGCTCTGTATACAATATATACATAATCACAACACATTATAGAGTTTATCCACCTCAAGAATAATTTCTATTAACCTCATGTTAATTTCTATATTAATGTAAGAGAATACATTAACATAAGCTCTGGAAAATAATCCTTGCCAAACAGGCCAAGTTGGCAAATTCCACATGCAAAGCATGACATACATAATGCTATTTAAGTATGTGTACATCTGATTGTGGCTGAAATGCCCCGGCATATTAGTGGCTTTCTTTGTACTTAACAAACAAAAATTGTAATTATACACTGTAACCTTTGCAAAGAAATAAAATCTTTATCTTTAATATTTTCTCAAATATTCTTGATAGTACAGTGGTACCTTGAGTTATGAGCTTAATTCGTTTCAGAAGGCTATTTGAGTGCCGATTCCAAACGAAAATTGTTCTCATAAGGAATAATGTAAATTAGATTAATCTGTTTCAGACCCCCCAAAATTACACTTACAGAAATACATTTACATAATTGTTCGAGTTGGGAGCTGCTCGTAAGTCGAGGTACCACTGTATTGGTAAATCTGATATTACTCTGGATTTGTTAACATTTAATTGATTGTCACCTTTGTGAATGGGTCTTATCCTGGCTTTTTTTGAGATGGTCTGGAAAGGTTTGTTCATCTAACTCAGAGGTCGGCAAACTTTTTTGGGTATTGCCCCAAAACAAATTTGTGTACAGCGAAATTACCCACTAGACTTTAAAGTCCACAGAATCCAGAAAACACAAGGAGCATAACTTTCATGATTTGCCTCGCTTATTAAATAATAAATTTTTGTGCAATTTTATTTATATGCTTATCGAGCCTTCATTACCCCCAGATTTTCATTTTTACCCCATGTGGGGTAATTTACCCCAGTTCCCCAAACTCTGATCTAACTGGATACTAATACCTCCCTGCATGGTGGTTGTCTCAAGGCTTCCCTAAAGGCACTTCCTGATGACTATGGTCAATAAAAAGTGGAAAACAAAATAGGAAACAAGGGAATGTGGAGGCATACTGAGTAAAAAGTGAATGATTGCCTTATTTGAAGTGTATCTGAAATGAGTAAATGTGCAACTGTGGGTTGGTTGATAGTAGGTCATCAAAACTAGTTGGCAGAATGGGTTTTTAAAAGTGAAAAGTGTGCATTACTTGTACATACCTGCATTTCCATTGTCAAGAAGCTCCACCATCATGTCTGTTGACCCATCGTCACTTAGGTGACTTACTCTCAGCATGACCTTTGATCCCACAACTGGGCATCCATCCAGGGTCACCTCGGCCCATACTACCAAGGGTTTTGACCCAGGCTCCAGGGGCACCTGTCCATCATTGTTGGTGAAGAGCTTTACCTCAATACCTGTGTCATCTTGTTTTCTCTCATATGCATCTACAGTTACAGAAAATGGAAAATTAACTGAACTTGTGAGGAACTTCAAGGTGTACGTGTACATCCCACCGTTCTTGTCCACTACCGCCCAGAAACGCTGATTGGTGTCTCTAATTATGTCTATTTCCTCTCCAGGCAGGTTTGTTAACTCAACAATCTGTGGATACAAATATTACTATAATACTACTACATATTTATTGTGCAAAATCTTAAACCTCTATGGAAATACACTCTTTAGATGTATCATGTCACCTGTGTGTAACAAGATTGACTGAACACAAATTTTTTATATATACTATAATAACTTTGTATGATGCTGACATAAATAAATAACCTCATTATAGTTCAGCACGTCTAAATGTCTACAAGTTTCAATTTAGCAGCAGATCCATAATTGGAAATTTCAGTACAGATACTGATCCCCTATCAAAATAAAAAAATATATAGATACAACACAGATTTACCAGCAACAGATCATCCAGCATCTCATTTAGTCTGAACAAAATTACAAAATAGTTTACTGGGTGGCCACAGATGATGATGATGATGATGATGATGATGATGATGATGATGATGATGATGATGATGATGATGATGATGATGATGATGATGATGATGATGATGAATGATGATATCATCTTTATTTCTACAAGTACATGTACAAGGTATACAGGTCTAGCTGACATCAATGACATACTACTATACAGAAAGATGTTTGTTATGCTGAGCATTTCGGGCAAGTCGACTAACAACCAGGTACCCATTTTACTGATGGGTGAACATGGACAGCAGATGTCTTATGGAAACATGTCCTAATGTTTTCCAGCCATACTGGAGGATCAATCCCCGAACCTCAGTGTGAGAGCAGAGTGCGCTAGTGATCGAGCTACGGGACATTGTGTGTGCTCACTTATATTATTTACACTACAGTTGTGGGTGGTGATACTTTGATTTTTATGTGATTCTTAGCATATTTTGCTAACAATTAACCTTTGTGCTCAATAATAATCCAGATGGAGACAGAAACTCAGAAGACTGATTGATCTGTATATTTTGATCCTCTTCTGGGGTCCTCTTCAGCAGATACATAAGTGAAAGGAGAACATCAATATACTATAGGGAAGGTTGCACTTCACTCTATACAAGGAAGTGGCAAGTGGGGGGACATGTCAAGTACTGAGTGAAGTTAAAAATTTGGATACATTAATAAAGGTTTTATTTCTTTGTAAAGGTTATAATGTGTAATTACAATTTTAGTTTAAGTACAAAGAAAGCCACTATCATGCCAGGGCATTTCAGGCAGACTAATCCTAGTACATAATAACTACTTAAAACTAGATGAGATAATAATGGTTAACTTTATTAAAATCTTTATTTAACCTTAATACTAATGTGAGGTAGTCAAGCTGGAGGTTTATAGAATAATAACCTTGAAGTTGCATATAAAACAATACAGTGGTACCTCGACTTACGATGGTCCCCAAACTCACCCTTGTATGTAAGTTTATTTTTTTAAATGCTTTTGTAAGTGTAATTTTGGGGGTCTAAAAGGACTAGTCTATTTTACAACATTTCTTAAGTAGATAAATTCGTTTGGTAATGACACTTGAACAGCATTCTGGAATGAAAAAATATCATAAGTCGAGGTACCACTGTATTACAAATAATAGTTCAAACAGTAATATTTCATGGATTGGCAAATGTTTAATAGACTAATGATCATGTAGTATAATATTTCAGAGAGTTGCTTCAAACTGATTAGAAGTTGCTTTGGTTAGATTACCTGGAGTTTACCTGGAGAGGGTTTCGGGGTTAACGCCCCCGCGGCTTGGTCTGAGACCAGGCCTTATGGTGCATCAGGGTCCGATCAACCAGGCTGTTACTGCTGGCCACACGCAAACTAACATACGAACCAAAGCCCGGTTGGTCAGGTACTGACTTTAGGTGACTGTCCAGTGCCTTCTTGAAGACAGCCAGGGGTCTATTGGTAATCCCCCTTATGTATGCTGGGAGGCAGTTGAACAGTCATGGGCCCCTGACACTTATTGTATTGTCTCTCAGTGTACTCGTAGTGCGCCTGCTTTTCATTGGGGGAATGTTGCATCTCCTGTTGAGTCTTTTTGCTTTCATAGGGAGTGATTTTCGTGTGCAAGTTTGGTACTAAGCCCTCTAGGATTTTTCAAGTGTATATTATCATATATCTCTCTCGCCTGTGCTCCAGGGAATACAGATCAAGGGCCTTCAACCGTTACCAGTAATTTAGGTACCTTATCGTACTTATGTGTGCCGTAAAAGTTCTTTGTACACTCTCCAGGTCAGCAATTTCGCCTGCCTTGAAGGGGGCAGTTAATGTACAGCAGTATTCCAGCCAAGAGAGAACAAGCGATTTGAAGAGAATCATCATGGGCTTGGCATTCCTAGTTTTGAAGGTTCTCATTATCCATCCTATCATTTTCCTAGCAGATGCGGTAGATACATTGTTGTGGTCTTAGAAGGTGAGATCCTCTGACATTATCACTCCCAGGTTCTTCACATTGCTTTTTCACTCTATTGTATGGTTAGAATTTGTCGTATACCATGGATTGGTTAGTATTGAGAAATGAGATGATTTTTAAGCAAAGTCCTAAATTTATAAGTAGTCAGGGGATCCTTCACCAATTCAGGTAGTGAATTCCAGATATTCGGGGCCTTTATGTGCATTGAATTTTTGCATTGTGGAAGAGTGCCTTGTACCTTGTATTGTGACTGTGTGTTCTGTAGTAGCTCTCAAGGAGAAGTTTAAGTGGAGGGTTTATATTGGAGTTTAATGTTTTGTATATGTAGTAGGCACAATAATGAGTGTATGTCTCGTATATATAGTAAGTTCAGGCTTTTGAAAAGTTTTGGGGTGTGCTGTCTAGCACATTAGCTGGTAATCATCTGCACAGCAGCTTTATGTTGGGTTATTAAAGGTTTAAGGTGGTTGGCTGTGGTTGATCCCCAGGCACAAATACCATAGGTGAGGTAGGGATATTTAGATGAATGGTTCAGAGAACCGACAAGTTGATAAATTAGACATACATATACGTATACAGTGGACCCCTGAGTTTCGGTCATAATTCATTCCAGAAGGCTGCTCAAGTGCCATTACCAAACAAATTTACTCCCTTAAGGAATAATGTCAAGTAGGTTAGTGTGAGGGAAAAGTCCATAAATAGAAGTGATGAAAGCGTGAAGGTATGTAGAGTGATGGTTGAATGGTAGTCTGCTTGTTAAGGTGGGGTGAGTGTCTAGCTCCCGCTATACCCCCCTTCCTTTTCCACCCGGTGAGAGGTGTAATGCTAGGCTCCGGCCACAGGTTAAATCACTCGACTGACCACGCCCGACCTCACTGTAAGTACTTCACAGCTTCTCTTATCTTATTTTATGTTCAAGAGCTTCACTCGTTAATTTGTTTTGAGCTTCACTCATTTTTAGCAACATTAACTTCTGCTCTGCCCTGCCTTGGCTTTTGGTAAAGTTATTTATTACAGTTTAACCATTTCTTTTAAAGGCCTTATGCCTACTATGTAAATAAATACTAGAGTGGTGAGTAATTCTTTTGGTTTCTCCCACAGTCCTCTGTTACCGCACGGATCATCGGATTCAAGGCGGAGTGGGGGGCCGGCGTACTCACCAAGTGAGAGAGTCTTTACCACCAATTCTTCACTACGCCAGTAGTTCCTAAGTCCACACTCTAGAAACCTCAGGCAACTGTACTTTACCAGGGGACAACCTTCACCTGAGTCCCTGATATCATTTGTGACATTGTGGATGTGGAAAACTGTTGGATTTTTGAGAAACATCCTTCAACATGCACCAACAACACGGAGTCTAATATCGATTCATAGCTACAGTGTTAAGATCAACACAGTCATCTACGTCCATCTGTAAATACCTAGCTTTGGATCAAGTATATATTTTTGTTTTCATTTTTCATTTTTCTTAAGATAGGATTATTATAGTCATATTTACGTATTTATTGTTTACATTTCTTTCTATTAAAATAGTGTTTATTGTTATTGTTATTATTGTCTTTTTCTATTATACTTTTCCTAAGAAGATTGGCAACAACCTTCACAGTTAGTCCATTTCAGACCCCCAAAAATACACTTACAAAAGCACTTACAATATTACACTTACATAATTGTTTGATTTCCGAGGTGACCGAAACTCGGGGGTCCACTGTATATGCAACACTTGGGTATCTTTATTGAGGAAACGTTTCGCCACACAGTGGCTTCATCAGTCCATACAAAGGAGAATCGTGAAGAACAGGAGGAGTTTGAGGTAATCAATCCCTCAACCTTGAGTCGAAAGAATACAGCATATGTGCGTATATACCGTAGGCAGGAGAGGTGCAGCAGTTGTAGGTGGTGTCACATTTTACCAATGTGGAAGTAGGTCGTGCCCAAGGGTTAGGCGAGAGAAAAATTCCCTGTATTAACCCTTTGGGGGTCCAAGGACCATCTCCGAAACTCGTTCTCAGGGTCCAAGAATTTAAAAAAAAAAATCTTATGAAATGATAGATAATCTTTTTCCGATCATAACGCCACAAAAATTATGAAATTTGATCGAAAACTAACGGAATTATGCTTTCGCGAAGTTAGCGGTATCGATGACATTTATGCATCGGCGATTTTGCCCATTTTGAGCCTTATTTTTGGCTAATTCCAATGTTTCAGTCTACTAAAATTATAGCTATTTCGCTAGAACTCCATTTCTTCTATCGATTGAGTACAAGAAACCACCTATTTACCAATTTTAACTACCCAAAATAGTGGTCAGAAAATGGCAATTTGGCCAATTTCACACAAATTTCAAACGATGCCAATTTCAAAATAGGGTCCAGAATAAACAAGGCAGACATTCCTGGCACTAAAATAACATCTTCTCTGTTCATTAGTCACGTCTCCAGGCCCCTCTTACATTACTTTTGCTTTCCATTTTGAATTTTTATTCTCACAAAAAATAGAAGATTTACTGTTATGTATACAACTGCATCATTGTAAAAATGGTATAAATAATATCAGCGCACTTGTGCAAGAATATCAGACTCGCCAGTTGATGTGTATTGGACGCATGGTGTGATTTGTTTACTCTTGAACATCGGACAAAATCGAACATTTTCGCTACTTTGCGCTCAGTTTCAAGGTACTTGTCATCGTGAAACCAGTCAAAATTATCTCTATTTCTGTAATATATCATCTATTCTATAAAATGAGACTAAGAAAACGAGAATACAAGCATAAATACCATATGAAAATAGACTGCAAAGTCGCTGTTTTAAACCAAAAACACGGTCAGAGTTTTTTTTTCCTCATTATGCACTATGTAGTGCAGGAATTTTTTTATACTGCGCACACTGACTGCACAGACCCATTCTCTCACATCTAGGCCTAACAGCCTGTTTTTGCTTGATTTGAGGGCGCTAGAATTTAGGCGTACTAGTATGTCCAAAACCCTGGGGCGTAAGCCGTACTAGTACGACCGAAACCCCGAAAGGGTTAAGATCCCAAGATGTTGCTGTGTCAGACAGGATGTAGATGAATGGTTCAGAGAACCGACAAGTAGATAAATTAGACACATATGCAACACTTGGGTATTTTTATTGAGGAAACGTTTCGCCACACAGTGGCTTCATCAGTCCATACAAAGGAGAATCGTGAAGAACAGGAAGAGTTTGAGGTAATCAGTCCCTCAACCTTGAGTTGATGTAGTCATTCCATCAATCTTGAAAAGAATACAGCATATGTGAGAAGTAGCAGCTTATATACCGTAGGCAGGAGAGGTGCTGTCTGACACAGCAACATCTTGGGATCTTAATACAGGAAATTCTTCAATTGCCTAACCCTTGGGCACGACCTACTTCCACATTGGTCAAATGTGACACCACCTACGACTGCTGCAATTTAAGACCCTACTTAGAAATCACCTCATCACCCAAAATTAACCAGACAAATACTATACTTAACACTTACCAATTACTCAAAAAACCGTAAATAATTTATGACTGCTCAACTATTTGATCATTTATTTCAAATTTAAAATTGTTTCAATTTCATTATTGTAAATTGTGCTTGATGATTGCTCAACTATTTAATCATTACCTCAAACTTAAAATTGTTTCAACTTCATTGTTTTAAATTGTGCTAAATTGTAATATGTGTACTGTATTTTTATATACTATATCAAAACTGTAATTCTTCTTTACCTAACTTATTAAAGCCATATAGTGCTAACTAATAGAATATTCAATTTTCTTGTATTCACTGTAGCTCACCTAATGACCATTTGTACAAATTACAGCAGTTATTGCTTTATTAATCTTAAGTTAGTCTTTTCCAAAATGCTCTGCATATAAAGGGGCTTTTGGTATGTACACCCAATTGTTATACTCCTTTGTACAAACATGTATCATGCTAAAATAAAATTATTATTATTATTATTCTTATACAGAAGAGCATAAGTAATCAGAAATGCTTGGAACCAAGCCATGTTTGTATTGCTGATCATTCCACCATGGCTTGGTTAATAGCATCTTCAGTTCACACACTGAGGGGTCTGGAGATCAATCCTGTCATGGGTGAAATGTTGGGCATGTTCCTTTATACCTGTTGCCCCTGTTCACCTTGCAGTAAGTAGGTACCTGGGTGTTAGATGACCGATATTAGTTACATCCTGGGGAACAAGATTAACTCAAGTTGCCTGAAATGCTCCGAATAACCAGGGGGCTTTCTATATAGCATCCCAATGATGTCAGCTAGGTCTGTAATAGTTGTATCATGTACTTATAGAAATAAAGTTGTTTATTATTATTATTATAATTATTATTATTATTATTATTTTTATTTTATTATTATTATTATTTTTATTTTATTATTATTATTATTATTATTATTATTATTATTGCTATTATTATTATTATTACAGTGCCAGCACTCTGAAGGAGGGGTGTTAATGTTGCAGTTTTATAACTGTAGTGTAAGCATGCCTCTGGCAAGACAGTGAATGATGATGAAAATTTTTCTTTTTCAGGCCACCCTGCCCTGGTGGAAAACAGCCAATGTGTTAATAAAAAAAAATATTATTAGCATCATCATCACTAATATGCAACATATAAATGGCTGAGTTACAAACATCCACACTTATGAACAAGGACCACAAGAGATAATATTTGAAAAATATTATTTTACAACTTCTGATCCATAGCTATTACTACTGATGCTACCTTTACTTCCACTACTACTACTACTTCTGCCAGTATTTTATGCCCTCCACCAACACCCTGCTACTACTACCTCTACTTCCACTACCATTACCTCTTCCTTCTTCGCCTGCCCCTGTTGTATATATTGTGCCATTTTCTCTTACTCACTTCAGTGCTTCAGTGTGCCTTGTCACTGGCCCAAGTTCAACTGAAACATCATCCATAGTTTCCCTCTCCAAGTGCAGGTTATTCAAAATCAAATCAAAAGTTTATTTCTTTGCAAAAGTTACAATGTGTGTTTACATTTCATAATTTGATTGGTACAAAGAAAGCCAACTATCATGCCAAGGCATTTTGGGCAGACTTAACCTAATACTTAAAGACTATTTGTGCAAACATTTACAATATGAATGAACAACTGTTGCAATTAAAATGAATATGATCCACTTTACAAAAAAATCAATAAATTTCAACAAAAGTATACAGACTTCTAAATAAATATAGTTTAATGTTTGTTAATGAAAAGGTGATTCAACAGACCTAAATTTACTCACTTTCCAGAACAGCCACACTTACTACTGTGCAACCTACATGTATAGAACCATAAATTCCAATATTAACCCTGAACTAAAATGCTTTCTTGATAGTTGTGACAGGACCCATAGACACAATACCAGACACAAAAATCTCTATGAAATTCCACGTGTCCGGCTAAATCTATACAAATGTTCAATGTGCATTAAAGGGCCTAAAATCTGGAACTCCCTACCTGAAAACTCCAAAACTGCAGACTCAGCCACCATTTTCAACACTATCATCAAAAAACATCTTATCTCATTAACACACCCAACCATCACCTAAACACATACACACACATCCTCCTCATCTACACCACACTGACCCAAAGGACAGTAAACAAAATCCTTAATATAGCTATTGTCTAATAAATCCAAAACTAGTCTTAAGTTTGCCTGATTTACTCCAATATTGGAGCTTTAATAGAAACTGTGTAACATGCCAAGACCATTCTTATTACTAATTTTTTACAATCTAAACATTCTAAACTACCTCACTATGTAATATATTTAAATTGAAATCTTGACTCATTTGCTAATGTTACATTAGTTATCCTACTACCTCACTATGGTAAATATTTAATCATTTGAAATTTGTACTCATTTGTAATCTGTAATACAATCTAGTTATCCTGAACTACCTCACTATTGTAAATCTCTTTAACCCTTTGACTGTCACAACCTTCAATCCTGAGTGCCATTCTGTTGTTGCAAAATATTCAAAAAAAAAAAATTTTATCAAAAGTTAAGATTATTTCGGATTGTTTTTATCCTAAAACAATTTTGATCAATACTTCGAGATATGGAGGTGTAAAGTTGGCAGAAATGACCGTATGGCCGCGATGCCGCCACTAAGTAAACATTTGTTTACTTCCATTCGTAGATTTCTTGTTTTTTTCACTATTTTCTTTTTTTACGTAACTTATGTGGCCTATGAGACCAAGGTAAGGTGCAATGTATATTCGTTGTATGCAACACAATAATAGCATAAACATTAGTATCTTTATATTGTTTACAAAACTTGTTTACACAAATGAACAATACAAAAAAATCTTTATTACTATTGTTCTATAATATATATACAAATGAACAGTCACTGGACAAGTTCATAGAAGTTCTGCAGCTTGTGGAACTCTTTGAAACATGGTTCCATGCACAGTGGTGTTTTACATTCCTCACACATAAAACGAGTGTCTCTGCATTTTTGTGGGCGTTTTTTTGTATATGCACAGACAAAACATCTCTTCTGAGCAGTTTTCTTCAAAGTAGTAGCAGGCAGTTGTGTTAGGTAGTTATCCTAGGTTGATGGTCGTCTGGGTCGTCATTCCTTCCTTCCTACATTCCTTCCTTCCTTCCTACCTCCCTACCTACCTTCCTTCCTTCCTTCCTTCCTACCTACCTACCTACCTTTCTTCCTTACTACCTTTCATCTCGTCCTTCCTTTCTTCCTTCTGGTTTCTATATATACATGTACACACATAGTCACTGGACATGTGCCTAGAACTGCTATAAGCTTCTGGAAGCTGGTTGTTGTGTCTGGGTCATCATTCTGACTCTCTTTCCTTCCTACATTCCTTCTAACCTTCCTTCCTACATTCCTTCTAACCTTCCTTCCTACATTCCTTCTAACCTTCCTTCCTACATTCCTTCTAACCTTCCTTCCTACATTCCTTCTAACCTTCCTTCCTACATTCCTTCTAACCTTCCTTCCTACATTCCTTCTAACCTTCCTTCCTACATTCCTTCTAACCTTCCTTCCTACATTCCTTCTAACCTTCCTTCCTACATTCCTTCTAACCTTCCTTCCTACATTCCTTCCTTTCTTTCATCTCGTCCTTCCTTTCTTCCTTCCTTCTGGTTTCTATATACTATATGCATATATAATCACTCGACACTTCATAGAATTGCTATTAGCTTCTGGAAGCTGGTTGTTGTTTCTGGGTCGTCATTCCTTCCTTCCTTTATTCCTTCCTTCCTACCTTCCTTCCTGCCTGCCTTTCTACCTTCCTTCCTGCCTTCCTTCCTACCTTCCTTCCTACCTTCCTTCCAACCTTCCTTCCAACCTTCCTTCCAACCTTCCTTCCTACATTCCTTCCTTCCTTCCTACATTCCTTCCTTACTACATTCCTACCTACCTACCTACCTTCCTTTCATACCGTCCTTCCTTTCTTTCATCTCCTTCCTTCCTTCCTTCTGGTTTCTATATATACACATATATAGTCACTGGACACTTCATAGAACTGCCATTTAGCTTCTGGAAGCTGCTTGTTGTGAGTGTGTGGACTTATAAATATGCTGAGTCAGACATATTATACCACCACTCACCACCCTCTGCCTGTCAACACCCATGGGGTCCAATGCTCTTCTTCCCACAGTCCTTCCTACCTACTTACCTACTTGTACTAGCCTACTTACCTGTACCTCTTCTGCTTACCACTTACTCCTACCTACTTGCCTTACCTCACTTGCTTACTTTGCCTACTACTTGCACCTACTTCTTCCTGCTCTACCTACTTACTTGCCTACCACCTGCCCTTACTTCTACCGCTACCCTACCTACTTACCTACCTACTTACTTACCTACCAACCTATTGCTATTGTTCTATAATATATATACACATATATTATGACTGGACACTTTCCATCAACTTCCCTTAGCGCTTGAAGCTGTGTGTGTGTGTGTGTGGACATATAAATTTGCTGAGTCAGGGTAAGCCAGCTGTCAAAATGACATATTATACCATTACTCACCACCCTCACTGCTGTCAACCTGTCAACACAAAAGGGGACACATGTCTTCCCCACAACCTCCTTCCTAGCTTCCTTTCTTCCTTCATTCATTTCTTACTTATTTCCTTCCTTCCTTCCTCTTATCTCTTCCTTCCTGCCTTCCTTTCTTCCTTCATTCATTCCTTCCTTTTTTTCTTCCTTCCTTTCTTACTTCTTTTGTTCCTTCCTTCCTCTCATCTCTCCTTCCTTTCTTTCTTTCTTCTTTTGTTCCTTCCTTCCTCTCATCTCTCCTTCCTTTCTTTCTTTCTTCTTTCCTTCCTTTCCTCCTTCTTTCCTTCCTTTCATCTCTTCTTTCCTTCCTTC
Source organism: Cherax destructor (assembly GCA_009830355.1). NCBI lineage: Eukaryota > Metazoa > Arthropoda > Malacostraca > Decapoda > Parastacidae > Cherax > Cherax destructor. Next base: position 34,448 of record WNWK01008025.1, on the reverse strand, counting down.
CTTCCTTTCATCTCTTCTTTCATTCCTTCCTTCCTCTCATCTCTTCCTTCCTTCCTTACTTTCTTCCTTCCTTCCTTACTTTCTTCCTTCCTTCCTTCTGGTATCCTGGGCATTGCTTTCGGTCACAAACTCCTCAAAACCATGAAATTTATCTTCAGAGACTCTTCCATCTGTGTTAGAGCTATCATTGAGGAAGAGAACAGCCCCAGATGTGCCAAGGAGTCAGATAATTCTTACCGCTAGGCATGCTGAACAAGGACTACTGAAATGGCGTTCCCACAATGCACCACTGGCTGCCCGATTTTTTTTATACTGCGCACTGACCACACAGACCCATTCTCTCACATGTAGGTCTACCAGCTTTCTCCTGTTTGATTTGAGGCTGCTAGAATTTAGGCGTATAGATACGTCTGAAACAGTGGCTCGTAAGACGTACATATACGACCGAAACAGTCAAAGGGTTAATCATTTGAAATTTATATTCATATGTAATTTGTAATATAGATTAAAACCTAGTATTAAGTCTGCCCGAAATGTCTAGCATGCCCAGGCATGCTAATGGCCATCTTTGTAATTATAGTTCTTAGTCCTTAAAATGTAAAACACACATTTTAATTTTTACAGAGAAATAAATCAATTTGAATTTTGAATTTGAATTTGAACATGAGAAATGCCCCTCTAGGCAAGTGCCTTGATCAAACCTGATAATCCCAAGGTGCTGTATGGCCCCTATGAGTTTGGCATTTTCCTGTGAAAATAACAATAATATGAGAATGATAGTGTCACCTTAGCATGGTAGTGTGTGGTGATGAGTAGTAGTAATGGCTTGCCTGCTGCTGGGAGCATCACTGTGCCGTTGACACTGGTGTATGGGCCAGATCTCACCACACCCCCAGCACCCACCTCTGCCACCACACCTCCAACCTGCCACATAACCACCCATAATGAAATTATGTATAATAGAGTATAAAGCATAGTGGCATACAATAATTTCAGATTAAAAAAGGAAAATGTAAGACCATTCAAAATTGTCTCATATTTTCGAAGTACAGTACTGTGTAAGTCTTTTCAAATAACGGGAAGGGAGGTGGGGAGGCACTTGAATTGCTAAATAAAAATGGAGTCTGTTTGGCTAGAGGACTGGTCACAGACCGGGTCATGAGGGTGCTGACCCCTGAAACCCTCTCCAGGTATATCTTTTGAAGAGGCATGAAAAATTCATTTTTGGCTTGATATCCATCCCCAAACTGTACCCTGTCGCACAAAAATCTGTTCAGAGAACTCTGTTTCTGGTGTCTCTTTAAGATTTGCCTAAAATGGTACAAGGCACTGTCATTGAACATGTTGCAGACATGGCTTGCAACAGTTTTGTTAGGGTGATATTTCTCCACAAAACTTTGCAACTGACTCTACCTTGCACACATGAACCTTAAGGGCCATATAAATTTGCTCATGGCACTTCCGTTATTTTCGTCCGATTTTTTTGCTTTTTGGTATACGTTTAGAAGCATGTACTTATAAAGATGTGAGAAAGTTTCAAAAAGATCGGCCAACAAACAACAGAGAGAGACAAAAAATACTGATTATGACAAATGGCAGCATCGTATTCCGATCTGGTGGCATTTGCGGCACTGGGGACACTTCCCACTCATAGAATACGTCTAACACGAATTATTTATGGATTCAATGAATGTAAGATAGCTTATCTTCATGCCGAAAAAAAATAAATTTGTAACGCTTTTGACACACCAAAATATCTGCCTTTTTACCCCCCCACAAAATAAAAAATATTTGAGATATTCAAAATTTGTTTCCTGTATAAATACAAACACACTTTGCTTTACGTTCCCTGTGAAAATCATTTCAATTTATAATAATAATAATAATAATAATAATAATAATAATATAATAATATTTTTATTTCGTTGCAAGTTACAAGTATACATAGGTATTGGTAGTTACAATTATAAAACTGTAATGCAAGAAGAGCCACTGGCATGCCATGGCATTAGGGGCAGCTTAGTCTAATCATTAATAATGGAGAGGGATCAAACAATAGGCCAAAATCTTACTTTCGAGATAATCGCGGAGACGCGCTCACGCCTCATTTACGTCAAAAGATTCATGAAAATCGTGTATTTTGGTCTTTTTCAATGCATTACTTACATTTTTAAGTTATTTCTTATTGTTTCCCGTGTTAAAATACCGTTTTCTTTGAGTATACCAGAGAGGCAATAGAGAAAACTGTACAGTTATCAGCAGAAACATCGCTAGACAAAAGGTCTCCGATGACTGCCTCTCATATTATGTAATTATTATTATTTTGGCAGTCTTTATTATGCTTTTATCTTATATATCTTATGTCTGATATATTTATTGAATAAATGGTATAAGTGTATTAGTAATAATAATCTCAGTACATATAAAGGCCGGACTTGAGTCCTGGAGATGGGAAGTACAGTGTCTGCACTCTGAAGGAGGGGTGTTAATGTTGCAGTTTTATAACTGTAGTGTAAAGCACCCCTCTGGCAAGACAGTGATGGAGTGAATGATGATGAAAGTTTTTCTTTTTCGGGCCACCCTGCCTTGGTGGGAATCGGCCGATGTGTTAATAAATAAAAAAATAATATAAAGATATTTGTTGGGAGTGCCAAACTGGTGATCAACCAATTATCATCCTCAGCTGCCTGCCACTTGGCTCTGCCCACCTCTGCAATAAGCCCCGCCCACACTTTCAATGATGTTGAGTGGTAAAATCCACAAAGGAGGTGATCAAACAGACCTGAATAATTATAGACCAATTTCTAATTTACCATTGCTTTCTAAAATCTTCGAAAAATTAATTCATAGACAAATCTATTCCTACCTCGTCTCACACAATGTACTCAACCCCTGTCAATTTGAATTCAGGACAAACAAGAGCACAAACGATGCTATTACGCACATGTTGGAGTTAATATATACAGCACTTGAGAAAAAAGAAGTCCCACTGGGAATCTTCATTGATCTCCACAAAGCTTTTGATACAGTCGACCATGATTTACTGCTCACAAAATTAGCACACTATGGTATAAGGGGGCACCCACTCAACTACCTAAAATCATACCTCACCAACAGAAGCCAATACGTGTACACAAATGGAGCGAACTCTTCCACACAACCAATTACAGTCGGAGTCCTCAAGGAAGTGTCCTGGGGCCACTCCTATTCCTCATTTACATAAATGACCTACCGAATGCATCACAACTACTCAAACCCATTTTATTTGCAGATGACACAACATATGTCTTCTCTCACCCAAATCCAGTTATACTGGCCAACACTGTTAATGCCGAATTACAGAAAATATCAACATGGATGACGACTAACAAGCTTACTCTCAATACTGACAAGACCTACTTCATACAGTTTGGAAGCAAAGTCACAAATGTTCCACTTAACATAACACTTAATGGTACACCCATCACAAGACTCACAGAGGGAAAATTCCTAGGAATCCACCTTGACAGTAGCCTTAAATTCCAAACACATATACAACAAATTTCCAAGAAAATCTCGAAGACAGTAGGCATATTATCAAAGATACGCTATTATGTACCTCAATCAGCTCTCCTTGCACTATATCATTCACTTATCTACCCGTATCTCACCTATGGAATCTGTGCATGGGGATCAACAACGTTAAATCACCTTAGACCACTCATAACACAACAAAAGGCCGCAGTCAGAATGATAACAAATTCCCACTCTAGACAGCATACTCCACCAATATTCAAAAGTCTCAAACTACTCACCGTAAAGAACATTCATACTTACTCTTGTGCCTACTACATATATAAAACTTTACACTCTAATATAAACCCTCTGCTCAAAACTCTCCTCACCAACTTTAATAGGACCCATGACCACAACACACGACACAGATCACTTTTTGATATACCCCGTGTTCATATCAACCTATGTAAAAATTCTATGCACATAAAGGGGCCCAGAATCTGGAATTCATTACCAGTAAATATTAAGATAATCTTGTCTGAAAATCAATTTAAGACTCAACTCAAAAACCACCTACTAACCCAAACCTAAATGATCATGCTATAAACTACTTTGAAAAATGCTCATTGTTACTTTCCTATACGATAATCTCAATTTTTAATAATATGTTACTATTATGTTACCCCCTACTCATATTATAAGTTAATGTCAAAAATGCTCAATGTTATTTTCCTTAAGATAATCTCAATTCCATATTATCATTCAAGAATCTTAACACCTGTAACAATCTAAGATCTAATATCATTATATAATAATTTAAACAGTAAAATTTCATCATATTGTAATTTTGAAAATAATTTTTAACTAGAATAAACTCAATAAATTTCTCTAATATTAAGTACATAGTTTTTAAGGACTAGAATAAGCTGCCCCTAATGCCATGGCATGTCAGTGGCTCTCCTTGCACTCAATTTACATTGTAACTTCCGATACCCATGTAATCTGCAATGAAATAAAATTTGTTTGTTTGTTTGTATTAGAAAGAAAAATAAATGTTGCGCGGCGTCGTAACATAATATGTTTCAAATAGCTATAATTTGCTTTAGAAACGTCATATTACAATGGGATTTTCACCAAAATGTTGCCAGATTCTTAAACTATTTTTCTGTCAACAAAACTCATTTTCAATATTTTTCGATTTATTTTCGTACTCCGCGCGCGGAACCTGTACAATACGGCCCTTAATCACTGAATAAGGCACATTCTCCCCTCTCTCTTCCTCCTCTGAAGCAATTTCCTCAGCTGCGATCTGTTGCCGTTCCATTTGAAGGTCTTGCCACTCTTCAGTGGTTAGCTCTTCCCTGTGGTCCTCCACCAACTCTTCCACATCCTGGCCACTCACATTCAACCCCATGGACTTCCCCAAAGCCACAATAGATTCCACAACAGGCGTAGGGTTGTCAGGTGTGTGTGGGGAAGTACCCTGGCTGGTGTGTAGGGAAGTGCCCTGGCTGGTATGTGGGATAGTGCCCTGGCTGGTGTGTGTGGGGAAGTGTCCTGGCTGGTGTGTGGGGAAGTGTCCTGGCTGGTGTGTGGGGAAGTACGGAAGTACCCTGGCTGGTGTGTGTGGGGAAGTACCCTGGCTGGTGTGTGTGGGGAAGTACCCTGGCTGGTGTGTGGGGAAGTACCCTGGCTGGTGTGTGTGGGAAAGTGCCCTGGCTGGTGTATGTGGGGAAGTACCCTGGCTGGTGTGTTCTTTCTTGAATTCTATCGTGTTTCTCGCCTTCTTTGGCCCCATGGTGGCTTATTTAGCAGTCGCACTCAATAAACAAGCTCAAAAAACAATAGATTATTACAAAATGTTTCGTACGAACGCACATAGTAATGTTTACTCCACGAGAAACAAAGCCAGACTGACGCTTTGTGTGGGCGTGGGCAGGCGGACGCGTTGGGGATGGCTGATGAAAACCAAGGTGACAAACGAAAACTAGGACAATATTTTGATGAAAAAAGTCATCGAAAACCAAATTCGACGATAACCAGGGCAAACGAAAACAGAGGTTCCACTACTCCATCTGGCAAAGTTTACAATGAGTTATGTCTACATCAGCAGGTGATGCAACCTCCCAAAGGTAGTTGTATTCTAGACTGACAATAGTGACACCCAATAGTCTGCTGATTTTGTTGGATGCACCACAGTCATGTAGCTACTCCTGCTGGTATCAGTCTCCTTCACTTTCAATTCAGTTAAGTTCAATTACAGTTCTTTCTTGTATTATTTTCCTCAAATTGCTAGCTGACAGCCCAAGCCTGTTATCTACTTCTTTGAAGGCATAATGCCTTTGCCAATTCATTAATTTTGTCATGCATCTGAAACCCAATGTGAGATGGAATCCACAAGTATACAGTGGACCCCCGAGTTTCGAAAGGTTCTTACTTCGTAAACATCGTGTTTCGTAATCTTTTTACGACTTCGAGAATCGTAAAACCGCTCGTGTTTCGTAACATATTAGACCTGTCCGCTTGCTCCGCGCCTGCGCGGGACGCAGGACGCCGCCAGTGAAGCGTTGTTTACCATTGAGAGAACATTACCTAGCGTGCTCTTTCAAACATTCACACTACATTTGGTGTTTTTTTTTGGTGATTTAGTGATTGTCACTGTGAAATAAGTCACCATGGGTCCAAAGAAGCTTCCTAGTGGCACCCCTGTGGTAAAGAAAGTGAGGAACACCATCGAACTGAAGAAAGAGATTATAGAAAAATATGAGAGTGGCATACGTCTGAGTGATCTTGCCAGGATGTACAACAAAACCCCTTCTACTATCGGCTCTATCCTGGCAAAGAGAAATGAGATCAAGGAAGCTAATGTTGCAAAAGGGGTTGATATGTTAACGAAAAATAGATCGAAAACAGTGGATGAGGTTGAGAAGTTGTTGTTGGTGTGGATCCATGAAAAACAGAGAGCGGGTGATAGTGTTTCCATGGCGATAATTTGTGAAAAGGCAAGGAAGTTGCACGCAGATCTTGTCAAGACAATGCCTGCAACCAGTGGTGAGGCAAGTGATTTTAAAGCCAGCAAAGGCTGGTTTGACAGGTTTAAGAAACGTAGTGGCATACACAGTGTTGTGAGGCATGGTGAGGCAGCCAGCTCAGACAAACGTGCAGCTGAAAAATTTGTGCATGAATTCCAGGGGTTCGTAGAGGCTGAACAATTCCTCCCCCAACAAGTGTTTAACTGTGATGAAACAGGCCTGTTTTGGAAGAAAATGCCCAACAGGACCTACATTACTCAGGAGGAAAAGGCACAGCCAGGACACAAGCCTATGAAAGACAGGCTAACTCTCATGTTTTGTTCTAATGCTAGTGGGGATTTTAAAGTGAAGCCTTTACTGGTGTATCACTATGAAAATCCCAGACCCTTCAAGAATCACAGTGTTGACAAGAATAATTTGTGTGTGCATTGGAAGGCTAACACCAAGGCATGGGTCACTACGGAGATTTTCAAGGAATGGGTGACTGGAGTGTTTGGCCCTACTGTGAAGAAATACCTCTTGGAAAAGAAATTGCCACTCAAGTGCCTCCTGATACTGGACAATGCTCCTGCTCACCCTCACAACTTGCAAGAGTGTTTGTCTGACAAGTTTAATTTCATCAGAGTGAAGTTCTTGCCTCCTAACACCACTCCTCTCCTCCAGCCCATGGACCAGCAGGTCATTTCCAACTTCAAGAAACTGTACACCAAAGCACTGTTTGAAAAGTGCTTTGAAGTGACCTCGACACTGAGTTGACCCTAAGAGAGTTCTGGAAAGATCACTTCAACATTGTGCAATGCATACGCCTTATAGGTAAGGCTTGGGAGGGAGTGACTTCCAGGACTTTGAACTCTGCTTGGAGACCATTGTGGCCAGGTTGTGTCCAACAGAGGGATTTTGAAGGATTTGAGGCTGACCCTGACCTTGACCCTGACGACCCTGTGCCTGTTGTGGACTCTATTGTGGCATTGGGGAACAACCTGGGGTTGGAGGTGAGTGGTGAGGATGTGGAAGAGTTGGTGGAGGCCCACAGGGTAGAGCTAACAACTGAAGAGCTGCAAGAGCTTCATGTGGAACAGCAACAGACCACAGCTGAGGTTATTGCTTCAAAGGAGGAGGATGAGAGACAGAAGAAGGTGCCCTCTTCAGTGCTTAAGGAGATGTGTACAAAGTGGAATGAGTTGCAGACATTTGTTGAAAGACACCACCCTGAGCAAGCTGAAATGAGCCTTCTGTGCAGCCACTTCAGTGACAGAGCCATGTCGCACTTCAGGAAAGTGTTGAAGGGTCGCCAGAAACAGAGGACTCTGGACAGTTACTTCACCAGGCAGGGGTCTGGTGACTCTCAAGCTGGTCCTAGTGGCATTAAAAGACCAAGAAGGGAAGTAACCCCAGAGAGGGCTTTGACACCTGAAGTCCTTTTGGAGGGGGATTCCCCTTCCAACCACTAACTCCCTACCCCTTTCAGCAACTCTACCTTCCAGATGCCTGCAACTCTTCAATAAAGGTAAGTAAATGTATATATATATTTTTTGTTTTTAATTTAGTAGGTGAATATTTTTTTGTGGAACGGATTAATTGTATTTACATTATTTCTTATGGGAAATAATGGTTCGAATTTCGAAAACTTCGTGTTAAGTACTAGCTCCTGGAACGGATTAATTACGATACTCGGGGGTCCACTGTACTCTGAATCCACTGTCCACATTCCTACCATACCCGAGTCTGGCTTCACAAGCATACCACAATAGACACTCAGGGAATTAGGAGCACTAATGGATGATAAAGAATCAGTTACAATTAAAATGTCAATCTTAGATACATGGACACATTTTAGTGCAAGGAGTACGTATAGTAAACATTTCAATTTGAAGGGTAGAAGTCACTTGTTAATGAGTGCTCCAATTTTTATATGAGAGACATCACTGTATGACAACAGTAGCACTACCAGCTGCACCAGTGGATTGGTAAACAGAACCATAAACATACATGATTTGTGAAAGATAGTGCTGTGTGACTGAGGCATCAGTACAACTTGAGGCATTGTGTTTGATTTCAAGATAAAGCTGTGGTTGTGATTTAAGTCTTTTTTTTAGCAAAGTGAAGGACAGTGGTTCAGAATGAGGTAATTTCCCATGGTGCAGGAACGTGTCATTGATTCATTCAGATGTCAGTTATGATCCATTTAGAAGAGTGCTCACCAGTGCAGAAGAAAGTTTGGAGGGCTTCTGTACAAGGGTTTGAATGGGTTTACCTGAGCAAATTAACACTACTGAAGACATTTCTTTCAGTGACATGATCTCTGATGCTTGGAATATCAAGTTCTTTCCACAGCGATCCTTCAAAGAACATGCACCCAGCAGAGATAGGTGTTGTTCATGATCCAAGGACACTCATGGTAGTAGTAAGCTCAAGGCTAATTTCAACCACCTCCTGTTTGAATACCAGCCTCCACGCCTCCACAAGCAGTTTATATTGGAGGTATGGGGACATCCTAGGATGATCCTCATTGCTTTGTTCTGCAATTTTTCCAGCCTTCCAAGCTTCCAGTCTGACACAAGAGCAAGTAGGGGTGCAGCATAATCAACCAGTAATCAGAAAAGCTGTATGAAAATTACATGTGTTTCTGAATGAAAGTGATCCATATGTGACGAACAATAGGGTATAATGAGCACTCTCAGAGTGCAGCCAGTACTTACTCTAACAAGTCTGGATTTTCCTGGAGCACCCAGAGTGGCTTGAGTAGCAGCAGTTAGGACCAGGCCAGCCCGCTGCTCAGCCCCCTCACTACCCTCCTCTGCTTGCACAGATGCAGCTGTTGTAGGACCTGGCAACACCCACGATAACCCTCCACCGCTTGCAAGTTGGTCAAACATGGGATCAGTGGAGGAGCACAATGCCAAAGTATGAATGGCAGAGATTTTTGAGTTTAGGACTTGGGAGAAGGTGTCAGGTGTGACTGCAGGAGTACATGCAGTCAACAACAACACCCCTGTTCCTGCTTCTATGCCTCCATCCTCCAGCATCTGGAAAAGGGACCTCAATATTACTCACATAATTATGGTATTACTTTGAAATATGCATCACACATATGGTACATCAGAACCTTGATTAGAGCTGCCGGTTTAAAAACACTTTAATATTTATTTCTTGATACAATCAAAATACAGTGGTACCTCGGTTAACGATGGTCCCCAAACTCGCCCTTTTATGTAAGTTTATTTTTTTAAATGCTTTTGTAAGTGTATTTTTGGGGGTCTAAAAGGACTAGTCTATTTTACATTATTCCTTATGGGAATAAATTCGTTTGGTAATGGCACTTGAACAGCATTCTGGAACGAAAAAATATCGTTAACTGAGGTACCACTGTACCATTATTTAAGTGTACCAATAAAACCAAGAATGTCCAATAAGACAAAGGAAATGGCTTCTAAATATAAAAAAAAAAAACAGTAATTAATTTAATAAGCCCTTCAAATGGGCCACTCAAAACAATATGAAGTTCACAAAACAGAATGATTAATTTAACTAAACCAGAAGACCCTCTCCTTCAGCCAACCGATACTGCCAACAAACTTAATGTCTTTTTCTCGAACGTAGGAACAAAACTAGCAAGTAAAATCTCAAACTCAAACATTCACCCAAAAGACTACCTCACTGGTAACTACCCTAATACTCTGTTTTTAGACCCCAAAAAACCCTACTGAAATCTCGCTTATCATCAAAACACTAAAGAAAAAGGCAGGAAACCTAAATAACTTACCACCACTCATGTATAAAAAAGATTCTCATGTGTTGTCACCAATTATTGCAACTCTTTTTAACAAATCCATTGAATCTTCCACCTTCCCATCCATACTCAAGACAGTCAGGGTCACCCTGACCATCCATACTCAAGACAGCAAGGGTCACCCTGACCATCCATACTCAAGACAGCAAGGGTCACCCTGACCATCCATACTCAAGACAGCCAGGGTCACCCTGACCATCCATACTCAAGACAGCCAGGGTCACCCTGACCATCCATACTCAAGACAGCAAGGGTCACCCTGATCCTCAAAGGAGGTGATCCAACTGAATTGAACAACTATATGCCTGGAGTTTACCTGGAGAGACTTCCAGGGGTCAACGCCCCTGGAAGTCCTGGTCGGTGACCAGGCCTCATGTTGGATCAGAGCCTGATCAACCAGGCTATTACTGCTGGCCGCACGCAGTCCAACGTACGAACCACAGCCTGGCTGGTCAGGCACCGACTTTAGGTGCCTGTCCAGTGCCCGCTTGAAGACAGCCAGGGGTCTATTGGTAATCTCCCTTATGTATGCTGGGAGGCAGTTGAACAGTCTTGGGCCCCTGATACTTATTGTGTTGTCTCTCAACGTGCTAGTGGCACCCCTACTATCTAAAATCTTTGAAAAATTAATTCACAAACAAGCTTACTCCTACAGTGGACCCCCGATTATGCAATTAATCCATTCCAGAGGGCTTAACTTAAACCGAATATAGCTTAATCCGAATCTATTTTCACCATAAGAAATAATGGAAATTCAATTAATCCGTTTCAGACACCCAAAAGTATTAAAATAAATATTGTTTCCACATTAAATTACACAGAAAAGAATGAGATATAAAGTACATAAAACAGTAATAACTTGACACTTACCTTTATTGAAGAGTTGTTGATGTGTGGAAGATGGAAGGAGGGAGAGGAAGGAGTAGTTGCTAGTGTTTGGAGAGGAAATCTCCTTCCATTAAGACTTCAGGTACCAAGTCCTTTTCCTGGGTTACTTCCCTTCTTTGTTTTATAATACCACTAGAACCAGCATGAGAGTCACTGGACCCCTGTTGCTCAAAAAAGTGTTCCAGAGAGTTCTGTTTCTGGCGAATGTTTGGAATTGTGCTGGCGACAGGGGTGTGTATTTGTAAACAGGACAAGATAGTCCTTCAAAATGACACTAATATAAACTCTATGGCTTATTTATCTATCACAATTCATCTAATATGACATAAACAATATTAATAACATAGAAACATGACATATACTTTAGAATGAATAAAGTGTTTACAGTTTAATTCTGGTGCTAAAGTGTTTTACTCTTTTTGTTTACTATTATATTATCTAAAGTGTTAACTCTCATTGTTTACTATTATATTCCCTAGTTTTTATTTAAAAAAAATCTAACTGCCACAGTTCTTATATTAATTTTTATTATAATAATTAAGGTGCTAACTCAGGTACTAATTTACTTTACTTCATTGTTTGCTATTATTTTCCCTAGCTCCTTTATTCCCAGCTTTAGTAAAACTACCATAGTTCAATTAATTGCATTTGTATAAATTGACTAAGGTACAAATTCACGTGCCAAGAACTCTGTCAAATATCTTATATCTCTGTAAACAATTATTAAAAATTTGTAATAATCCAATAGTTACTAAGAATTTAATCTAGTACCATATTATTAAGTTTAGTATTATCTATTATTCTCAGGTCTAGTTATAGAATCACATCAAATCTTATGATTACAGGTGTGGAAAATATTGGTATTTTCCGAAAGTTGTAATTGATAAACTTTCCAATATGAATAGATATCATTCATGTGTTGCTGGTGGCTTAACATTAACTGAAAGGAACCAACGAATTCACACGCATGCGCGAGATGCCTGGGCAGCTGGGCAGAGAGGGGAATAGGCAGAGAGTGAGTGGACAGCCAGCCTACCCATCAGAGTTCAAGTCGGTATGGCCAGTAAAATTTGGAGATTCCGCCCGCCAAATCGGATTTAATTACCTCCTTTCGTAATGTGGAGGAATATCCAGTGACGGGGGAAATATCGAGTGGGACAATCGGTCCAGGAGGTCCAGTAATCGGACAATAATTGTGAAATAAGGTGGGCCGCCGGCGAGTGACGCGGTCATAGGCCTATTTGAACTGAGTGAAGTGACCATACGGCAGGATAAAGTCGTAACCCTGATGTTGGGGAGTTCATCTTGGAAGAGACTGTAATATATTCGATGAACTTAAGGAAATGGTGAATATAGTGAAACCGAGTTGTAAATAATCAGGGGTTGATTGTATCGACGGGATCAGGCTTGGGTACGCCATGCCCCGACCGCCATATTGGATGTGATTGAAATGAACTAACATATCGCAAGTTATCTACTCGAAATTCAAGTATCGAGACTGTGAATGTGTATAAACTAGTGGGGCATTAAGCCAGGATACCCGTAATATATAAAGTTATACGTATAAACAGTACAAATGGTCGGATTAGTGCGAGGATCTGATTCGCTACCCCGACCAACCACATGTTAACGAACGCTCGGTCTCGTGGGCGTATAAGAGTGTACGGAAATTAACCTTCCTTGACTCGACGAGACAGCTAATACCATCGCGATCGAATCAGATCGCAGGAGGACGTCAACAACGGAACGACTCCCTCATCTAAAGCTAAGTACACTGCTGTTTACTTTGTTATTGGCCAATGATATTGTTACGCACAGTAGATGTACTTTAGCTAGGTCAGCGATCTACGATACACCGTTATGATGCTGTTAATTAGGTGAGTGTTGGTCATAATAAGTTAACTGTCTGTTCTCTATCTCTTCTCCGTGTGATCAGTTGTTCAATAACCCATACAGTCCACTAAAATTTAACGTAATATAATTATAATACATGATCTTCTCAGATTTATTTATACTGGTCCAGAGTGCAGTGGGATAACGAGGATATTGAAGGTACCCCCTCGGTGTGGCCAGGAGCGGGTAAAGTTCTCACATACCTTAAAGGGAATGACTGCGGTAAAATTATACGAGTCTGTCATCTCCCTGGGAGTTTGTTTATTGCTAGTGGCGGTGTCCCAGATAGACTTATCTCTCACAATTCCCCACAGCGCCCGTTGGTCCGTCCTGAACCGGATGTGATTAGTGAATTAATCATTATTGAATTAATTAATTAATAAATAAGTGACTGATCATAGGAAGTGAGTATAGAGTACACAGTTAATTAATTGTGTGGTGGACAGTAATTAGTCCAATTAATTGCTAGCACAGGCGTGGCTACGATTTGTGCAAGAGTAAGGTGTGAGAATCACCTTTATAAACAATTTATTTAATTTGTGACGTCAGTGGTTATTAATTCTACAACCATGACTGAACCTGGTGGAGTTCCCATGCCGGGTGGCAAAACCATGGATATTAAAGCCAAGAAAGCGTCGTTGCAAGCTCGCAAGGGACATGTAACAAAGACACACAATACGTGTTTGAACTTAGTGAACGAGCCGTCGACGAGTTTTTGACTTAGAAACAAATTTTGAGTTACTAGAACTCAGGTACGCGTCGTACGTGAAGTGGTTCAAAATCTATGAAGTTGAGTTACTGGATGATTGTGCGAGCAGTGAGGAACGAGATACACTGTTACGACAATATAGTGAATTGGAAGAAGTCATGTGTGCCTGTAAAGTTACGGTACTAGGTAGGTTAAGGAGTATGAGTGCTTTATATAATAATGAATGACTGGAGAAATATAATGGAAGATCACTGTGTGTCCGCTGTGGCTGCCAACCCAGAGTATATTCTTCTGAAGATATATGAATATTCAGGATGTGAAATTGGACAGTAACTCAGGATTAATGTAAATGAAGAAGATCAGATGATTCCTTCTGCTCAGGAACAAATACCTGAAGTTGTGAGCAGTCTGGACATGCTGATTAAACCCATGGAAGCTGTTATCGAACTACCCACTAATTACCCGGTTGTGGCGTATGGTCAGTTAAGGAAGCAACTCCGATAGGTATTACAAAATTGTTGACACTTGTGTAGTAATAGTGGTGTAATGGATTCAGAGAAGGAAGTTTTTGACAATAATGTTATGACACTCTTATTTACCTCATCACGGTGTGAAGAAGGATTCCAAAACCACTCCTTTGAGGATAGATGTTCAGTGCCTTAGTGCCAGGTCAAACAAATGTGCCTAGTTTGAATGATTGTTTGATATTGGTCATCTTGCAGGAGAAATTGGTGATGTTATGGTCAGAGTTAATAGTTATGCCTTCTGTGAACTATAAATAAAGCTTTTCCTGAGGGTGGGATTGCAAAGCGGATCGGGATTACACAAGATTTCAAGCCAGAGGATCTAGCAATTCACTTAGTCCACTGAAAAACTTTCGAATTCAGAAGTGTCTTATTTGGGGCTCCTTCTAGATGCAGTTCTTGCCAGGCTGCGTGTGCTATAGCGTCTGGGCGGTCCTGGGACTCAACAGTGGCATATTCTGTCATTGGTTAATTTCCTGGGTGTGACGTCAACTGAGGAAGGGATAATATCGAAGAATCTGAAGGAACTAATAAGCATATTTGCAAGACAGAAAGCATACTCTCAGGGAGTGGAACAGTAATTGTTAGTTGGGCCGAATAAACAAAGATAATCCGAGCGATGAAGTATCTGGGTGTAGCAATGTATTAGGACTGAGCAGTTCTTGAAGAAACAATCACAGAATTAAACCTAATATTATAGTATGTAGTAAGAAGACCACTGCTGAAGTTTCAAAATGTTTGATCCACTAGGCCAGTAACCTCTTACAATCCAGTATTGGTACAAAGGCATGGAAGCAGAAGTGTTCTTGGATGAAACCTACCTGAGGTCGTTAACAGGTGGGAGGGGAAGAATTGGTGGTTGATTATATGAGAAAGTTCATGTTGCAGGGATTTCCGGTGTGTGCAGTCCCGCTCTGGGTGGGGAAAATACTCTACATATTTTTTATGATGTAAATTAGCATATAGACAGTAGCTTATCTTCAATGATAAAGATGTTTTATATGTGTCTAAAATAAGTATTATTGATAGCATTTTTTTACCTCAGTTGGAATTAATGTAATTATGTGGGTGTGTCAAATTATTTGATTATTTACAGAGTAAAGTGCAGAATAATGAACTACCATAATTTAGTCCTGAATATGTGAAGGTAGTCTACTTTTTTTTTGGATCTGCTTGAATAAACAAAAGAATTATGTTCATGCAAAAAATAAGTCGCCGAGATTAGCCAGATGCAGAAAATGGTAGTTGGGTCAGCAAGTTAACTTTCAACCATGGCCGGAGCGGAGAACCCAGCTGATTTGCCTTCTGTGGGTTGACTTATGTAAATTTATGAAAACATCGCGGTTTAAGGGACCCCCTAGTTGGTTGGTGAATAAAGTATGGCCTGTTCAAAAAGAGCTTATATACAGCTCCGGTGGAGAATTACTGTGTGGCTCAGTTGCATTCTCACTCTGATTATATAATGACAGTCTCAATATCTTTCTTCGGTGATTAATGTGAGGTGGTGTTTAACTATAAACAAGATGAATATCCGTATGATTTTCTCATCCCTGAAAATACTGATTTTAGAAATTTAAGGAGAAATCTATGGAGAAATTAAGTACTAGGGATGGAGAAAACTTGGGAAGGGTTCAATAATATAGAATTGGGCTGTACTTGGAGGATGACGTAATCAGAAGAATGCCGAGTGGTGCAAGAAATGCTGAATTGGGTGATGTCTGTTGCACCCTCTTTTTTAAAATTCATCATCTAGTATTTAACTCAAGTATATTAAATACCCACATAAATCAGTATGGTGGGTGTCTTAAATTACGTGGGGGGAAACTTTCTGGGATTCTCAGGGGCGACAGAGTGTGAAGAGGGTGATTGAGGCCATGTGTGTGCTGTCGCCGTGCCAGTCTGGAACCTATATGTACCCAGGCCTCCACCATGCCAAAGAGCAGAGTGCAGTTAATCAGCCATTTGATGTAGCCGGTGTGGAGTACAGTGGCCCAATCATTTTAACAGGTACTGCAGACGGTGTTCCTTTAAAGGTGTATGTGTGTTTATTCACTTGTACCGCTAAGGCTATTACCTTGAAAATAGCACGTTATCTTCCTGAGCAGTTCATACAACTGTTTCGTAAATTTGCAGCCTTTAGGAGATCCTGTCCGAGAATATTGTTCAATTCTTCCCTTCCACTAGCTTTGTATGAGCACAACATTGAAGGAAATTAAATGAGAGCTCAATGAAACTGATCTGTGTGCAAATCATGAGGGTGTGGCTGAGTTTGTTTGCTCCCTAGGGCTTGCTGGCAGGGGATTGACGCTGAAGGCAATGGAATTGCAGTGAAGAGGTGTCTAAGTAAAAGTGCTACGGAGTAAAATTAACTTGGAGAAATTCAGCAGTATTAGTGGAGGCAGAGAATGGATAAATAAATGATCCTCTCGTACATTCTAACCAATTTTCACATTTCCAGAAGTGACTCCTTCAAACTTGACTGTCATGAGCAGGAAGCATGAAAGCTTTCTATCATAAGATCGTCTATGTGGAGGACATTGAAGGATTATAACAATGTGACAACAGTGATAAACCAAGATGACGATAAATGATATTATTGGTGGTCTGCTATGTGGCACAAAGCATCTTTCACGTGCGTGAGCTAACATGATGCGTCAAAGATGATCGATGATATTAACTTGGGTGGCATTATCTTAGCTCAATTTAAACAATACAGACATTGTGGCCTCTGGGTAAAGATAGTGACATTATACCCGGAGCAACTCAGGGTGTATGAGAATGTAGTCATTTATAATATGACGAAGTTTATAATGTGGATAATCAGCAAAGTGGGGAGTTACATGGTGAACGAAGATGGAAAGTGACCGCAGTGATGTTGGCTGACAGTTCAGAGATGCAAACAAGGTGATTGAGCCTACCAGGAAGACAGCTGTTGAGTGGAGAGGATGGAAGAGCCTGTTGAAAACGACTCGATTTGATTCGTCTAACAACGAACTCTTTGGCGCCTTAGTGTGGAAAATATTGGTATTTTCGAAAGACATGATGGTGGCTTTCTAATATGATAGATATTGTGTGTTGGTAATAACATTAACTGAAAGACAATTGCTCACGCATGTTTGCGAGATACCTCGTCAAGTGGGCAGGGAGCTGGAATTGAGGGGAATGGAGCAGAAGTGAACAGAGATTCTGGGCCAGATCAGTGTGGTAAATGTTTATAATTTTGGAGGGCTCAGCCACAAATGGTTACAGTACCTCCTTTCGTAATGTGGAGAATATCCAGATGGCGGCGATAATAGTGGTTAATCAGTTAGGGGTCCAAACAACAGGTTAATAGTAAGCTAAGTTGCTGGCAGTAGAAGTGATGAACTTGAACTAGTGAGAAATGACCATGGGCGAGGAGATAAAAGTCGTAACCCCCTGATGCAGAGAGTTTTCATCCTGAAGGCAAATGTATTCAGATGATGTGATGGTGAATATAGTAAAACAAGTTGTAAATAATCAGGGTTGATTATGCGAAAGTGAAATACTATTTAGTGCGCGCCCACCCAGTATATCAGAATGGGATTGAAACAAATATATGAAGATCTCTATAAAATCTAAAAGTATAGGAATTTATGATCATGTATATTTGATGAATAAACAGAAGATTATCTGTAATATCTTAAGGTGTCTCTTGTAACATTTGAGTCGGATTAAGTGAGAGTTTGATTCGCTACTGACCAACCACATGTGAAACCACTTTGGTCAGCGGGCGTATAAGTCTGCGAAGTGGCGCTGTGACGACGAACCAGCTGTACCATCGCGTCGAATCAGATGGGAGGGCGTCAACAGCGGGCGAGCTCATATCAAAGCAATGCTGCTTACAGGCGTTTGTGTGACGAGAAAGCTGGTATTGTTCACTGATAGTGTGCTGTGATCAGCGATCGTCCTACCGCTATGATGCTGTTAATTAGGTGAGTGATGGTCATGTTAACTGCTGTGTGTTCTCTACCTCTTCTCCTGTCTGATCAGTTGTTTAATAACCAATACAGTCCACTTAAATTTAATATATCATAATTATAATAAATGATCTTCTCCGATTTGTTATACTTTGGTCAGAGTGCAGTGGGTTAATAGAAAGTATTGAAGGTACCCCTTGGAGTGCGGCCAGGAGCGGGTAAAGTTCTCACATACCTTGGGGAATGACTGCGGTAAAATCTGAGTCGGTCATCTCCCTGGGAGGTTTGTTTATTGCTGATGGCGGTGTCCCCAGATAGACTTATCTCTCACAATTCCCCACAATTGTATACTATCTACAAAATTCTTACAATCTAGCTTTAAGTTATTATAAGTCTGCCCAAAATGCCTGCATACTAGGGCCTGGCATGTACACCTCATGTAATCTCAATAACCAAATGTAATTCTTTGTATCATGTCCATCAAAAATTATTATTATTATTATTATTATCTAGCAAAAATAGTGTGCAAACTTCAGCGCCCTATAATCCCCTATCTCAATGGGAAGCCAGAAGGCTACTGAAGTTGCGTCACCACGGCTCATCACACCACTCCTCACAAGTTGCCATGTAGTGTAATTTCAAATGAAAAATTACTAAATCACGCAATTTTGGGTAGAAAAAAAAAAAGCTTGAACAATTGCCAACAAGTCCTTTTGCTACCAGCAAAAACAAAAAAATACTTTGAAGAGGCATATAGAAAATGATGAAAAATTGCATCAACATGTTGCCAGAATTATGCACTATTTTTGGTAAAAAAAAACATTTTTTCATAATTTTTCAGGCACTGCCTTAATTAATGAGAACTCGCCCCCTTAACTCTGTGGCACTTGAGGGTTTCCTCAGGCAAATTCCCTTAAGGAAAAGAAGGAGAAAAATGTAAACTAAAAAAGAGAGCGCACCCTATGTAGCCGAAGACAGAGAATAACGGGCGACTACAAGAGACAACCATCCTGAAAATACGTAGGAGACACGCTGGTCAGAGAAATAGCAAATATTGAATTAAAACTAAAGGAATCTTACAGAAATCAAGAAATGTGTAAAAACAAAAACCCCTAAATAAATTGAAAAAACCAAATGTATATTTCTTTTCTTATTTAAAACAAAGTCGAGAACAACACCCAAAATTTGGGGTATTAAAGGGGTGGTTTTCCCGAAGGGAAAAAAAAAATGGGGATCACTAAGCCCCCAATTTACTCATTTTTTGGGGGCCCCTAACCAGACTGAAACAAGACCTAAATAATTTTTATGAAATGCCACGAACTTGGCAGATGCATGCCTTTGAATTACCCGTCCCCAAAAAAATTTGAAAAAAAAGCATGCCAATGCCCCGAAGGCCCAAAATCATGGAAAATCCTTGTTCTCAAGTTTTAAAAAACCCCACCCCTGTTTTTTTCTCCTGGAGGGGTCATGGACCCCGGATCTCCCTTTTTTACTAAAAAAGAAAAAATCCACCCCCCGGGGGGGGGGAAAAAAATACAGACCAATGCCTTATCATAAAATTTTTTTTAAAAGGGGGGTTTTTAAATTAAAAAATCCCCCCAAATGATACCCATCAAACCCAACCAGGGGGCAGGGGTTTAAACAAGGGCCAAACCCAAAAACCTTTTTTTCCCAAAAAAATAAATCTTAATTTTTCCACCCAAAAAAATTACAAATACATTTTAATTATAGTTCTACAAAAAAACTTTCTAAACATATAAATACTACTACATAGACTAAATAATAAAAAAAGGGAAAAAAAATTTTTTACCTTTTGAAAGAGATTCAAAGTCCCTCCATAAAGACTTCAGGTAACAAGTCCTTTTCGGGTTACTTCCCTTCTTTTTTTTTAAAAGCCACTAGGAAAATTAAAAAGGGTCCCTGCTTCGAAAAAAAACTGTTAGGTCCTCTGTTTCGGTGCCTGTTTAACATTTTCCCCCAAAAAACTGGGGCCTGTCACTGAACTGGTTACAGTGACTCATTTACCTTCCTCAGGGTGAAATTGTTTGTAAGCTTTGCACATCGTTCCACTTGGAACAAATTTCTTTAATCCGTGAATACGGCACCTCCTTCACTCACTCTTCCTCTGTGAAGCAATAACTCAGCTCTGGTCGTTCTTTATTCCAGTCCAGCTCTTGCAGCTCTTCAGTTGATAGCTCTACCCTGTGCTCCTCCACCAACTCTTCCACATCCTCACCCTCACCTCCAACCCCCATGGAATTCTCCAATGCTGCAACTATCTTCCACAACAGGAGTTTCAGGGTCGTCAGGGTCAGCTCAAATCCTTCAAAAATCCCTCTTTCAACTTTCTAATCTGGCCACAGTGGTCTCCAAGCAGAGATCTAAGTCAAGTCACTCCCTCCCAAGCCTTGCTATAAGGCTATGCAATGGATCATATTAAGTGATCTTTCCAGGAGCTTTCTCTTAGGGTCAGTGGGAGCCAGGTCACATCAAGCACCTTTGAAACATTGTTTTGGTGTACACAGTTTCTTGAAGCACAACAGCCTACCACTGAATACATGGGCTGGATGAAGGAGAGTTGTTGGGAAAACACACTGACAGAAGCTGAACTCATCAGACAGAAATACTCTTGCAAGTTGTGGTCAGCATGAGGAACATTGTCCAGTAGCAGTAGCAAGGGTGGCAATTTCTTTTCCAGGAGGTATTTCTTCACTAGGGCCAAGCACTCTCTGATAGCTATTCACAAGCATGTGGCTGCACGTAGTGTTGGCATATTACACCTCAAAATTATTATATAACTGACGTACTCTTGAAGGCTCTGGGATTTTCTGTATTACCAGTAAGGAAGCCCTTTAAAATCTCAATGGCATTGGCACAAAGCATAAGGATTAACCTGTCTTTCATAGGCTTGTCCTGGCAGTGCCTTTTCCTCTTAGATAATGAGGATATGTTGAGGGCATTTTCTTCAAAACAGGCCTGTTCATCACAATTAACCCTTATTGGGTAAGCGTATATATAAATTAATTGCTACTATGAGTATTTTGAAAAAACAAACAAGTTATTTGTTTACATAGACATAAGAAGAACATTTTTAATTGTTATAGGGAAAAAAAGCATTTTTAGGGTCAGTAGTTACGAGATATGAGCAGAAAGTTGGCACTGGATGCTCACCTGACAGCAACAGGAATCATGCTGCATGCAGAATTGTTGCCGATATACCTTTTTTCTATTTTTATTATTTTATATAATTTTATGTTCTGTTCATTTAATTTATAGTAGTCTTGTAGTTATAGTAATTTTGTTCTGACACTAATATTAGGTACTGTACTCAAATAATAATAATAATGATTAATTGCATAATGATAATAATAATAATAATAATAATAATATTGATAGATAATGATAATATTAATAATAATAATGATAGTGAATAATAATAAAAGTTGTGTAAGAGTTATGTTGCCTTATCTCATCTAGTCTTCACTAATGTTATTATTGACATTTGATGGGCAGGTGATGTCTCCTTTCTTATCAGTCCAGTAATTATAGTGATGACATTTGAGCGAAACCACACTCTTCCCTTATTTGTTACGGCTATTTGTCTGTCTGTCTGTGTCTGTCTTTTTCATCAGCCTGAGTGTCGTCTCCTTTCTGTTGCCATAGCCTTCTGAAGGTAACTCATAACTATTGTTAAGCAGATCTAAGCTTATATATCATACCATCTTGATTTTCTTAGTTATCCTGAGCCATTTACCATATGTGTTGTATTGCATGACTGTGAAACAGGCAAAAAGCATTAAGTAAACAGATGTGAGAATCATTAACCAATCAGTCTGGCCCAATGATCATGGCACTCAGAACAACCTTAATACTGTCAATGCAGTGGCAAAACAGGCTGCTGTGCTCTCTGACATCACTTTCACTTAAAGGAGTGTTATGAGCAAGACATCAGTGAATCTATGGTGTTTGCCACGCTGTTTGTATGAAGCTAATTATTTCAGTGCTCCACAGGTGCTAAATGGTTAGACCTTCATCGCTTTGCAGAGTCAAATTTATTCCATACTGATAAACTCTCATTAATAGTATAGAAATTGAGCAGGAAAAAATGTGATTTACCATTTGAGTGTGGCATTTAAAATATATATATTTGGATATTTATC
Source organism: Cherax destructor (assembly GCA_009830355.1). Lineage (NCBI taxonomy): Eukaryota > Metazoa > Arthropoda > Malacostraca > Decapoda > Parastacidae > Cherax > Cherax destructor. The sequence continues at coordinate 12,019 of WNWK01008025.1, read as the reverse complement.
CAGCATGTTGGGATTCAGGTACTCATTCCCCTGAGCCACCCTAGGCCTGCTGGCTTTCAGCTACCACATTTGTGCCAGTTGGCTGCCTCACCATGTCTCCCACGCTGCTGCTGTACCCTGGTTCCTCTCAACTCTCCAGCTTCAAGCGCCATGGCTTTAAAATCATCTCCCTCCCCTGGACAAACGTTATCTTGACAGATCTGTGAAGCTTCCAACACTTGCTTTCACAGTTTATCTGTGTCTGTCTTTATCACCCGCTATCTGTTTTCATGATCCACACCACACGAATAACTTCTCAACCTCATCCACTATTTTCAATATTTTTGGCCAACATATCGACCCACTTCTACCATCTTCAACTTTGCTCATTCATTTCTCATGTGAATTAAATGATGATGAAGTAAATCATGTTTTTCTTTTATCTAGCAACTCCTCCTGTCATATAATATATTTTTCAAACTCTCTTTGCTGAGTTCAGTGGTGGCCCTCTCTCTTCAGGACACCCTTTGAGCTTTACTGGTTCATGACATTCAACACAGTGTATGCTGAACAAATAACTAACAAATATTGAATCTTTGAAAAAAAAGCGCGCCTGCTGGGCAATGTTCTCTCAATGGTAAGCTCAATGCCCGAAGCGTCCCTCATGGCGGAGTGTTATTGGAGCTGCCTACAGGGAAATGTTATGAAAAAAAAGCACTGTTACATGAAAATAGTCGGTATATCTGAATACTGTGACGTCCAAGGGACCGCTGTGGCACAGAGAATTCGTTTGGAGAGTAGGAAAGTGCGGGATTAACCCTTTCAGGTCTGCGTAATTCAGGCACTGAGTTCTGAGTACAAGCCAATGGATTCTAATCGTGGCAATCACTCGATCAAGCTTTGGCGACGTTGATGAGCCCAAGTCTGAAACCGTATGTGTGTGTGCTGCAAAAGCGAATCTACAGGCACACAGTGCATAATGAAGAGAGAAAAAAAACTGAAACCGTAATTTTCAGGTCAAATGTATTTGGTATTTTCGTATACCTTTGTTACAATTTGCATTTCTGGAGATATAATGAGCAAGTCAGAGAATATAACTTGATATAAAATGTTTTGGTCTTTTCATTAATAAATGGATGGCTTCAAATAAAAGTAGCAAATATTAATTTTGCTGATGTTGAAATCAAACAAGAAAATGGCCTCACGTCTAATGACCATGACAGGTGGTCTATTGCGATAATAAATATGGTGATGTGTTGCTGCAATTATTTCTTTATAATGGCTAAATGTGCTTTTAGTTTGAATAAAAAATTATTATATGAATAAAAAATAAAAATGGAATTCATTTGCATTGGAAATATAATACTAATGATTGAGGAAATATTAGTTAATTATAGAATACATTGTTTTGTCTCTTTGTTCTTTGAGAAGTGTGGAATATTGGAGCTTTGAGTCAGTCTCCCATTATTACCAATTCATCTTTTCATACATAATTAAGCTGATTGGCGGAACTCTTGGCGCATCATCTGTTGGTAAATAATCTAATAGTAACAATTTGATCTTCTGAATATTTTTGTTCTTCATGGAGTCAAATCATTCTAAAATCGCGATCATAATATCACTAATATCTGTAAAAATTCATAAGGCCTCATTGCAATCATTATATCAATTTCTTTTTGTTTCTTACTTCGAAAATTCTCTACCATTTCATAGGAAAAATAGATTTTTTTAATTCTTGGTTTATTTTTATTAAAAATGTGATTTGAAAGTTAACAAGCAATATCCAGAGGCTGAGAAAGGGGTTGTTGAGGTGGTTCGGACATGTAGAGAAAAATGGAACGTAGAGAATGACTTCGACCCAGTGTATAAATCTGTAGTGGAAGGAAGGTGAGGTAGGGGTCGGCCTAGGAAAGGTTGGAGGGAGGGTAAGAAGGTTTGTGCGAGGGCTTGGACTACTAGCAAGCATGTAGAACTTCTTGATAGGAGTGAATGGAGACAAATGGTTTAATACTTGACTTGCTGTTGGAGTGCGAGCAAGTATCATTTATGAAGGGATTCGGAAACCTGTAGGCCGGACTTGAGTCCTGGACATGGGAAGGCTGATGTCTGCACTCTGAAGGAGGGGCGTTAATGTTGAGATTTTATAACTGTAGTGTAAGCATGCTTCTGGCAAGACAGTGATGGAGTGAATGATGTTGAAAGTTTTTCTTTTTCAGGCTACCCTGCCTTGGTGGGGTGGCGATGTGTTAATAAAAAAAAAAAGTCACTGTTAGTATGCAGTGGACCCCGGATTACAATGGCGTCGAATTACGCTAAATTCGGTTAGCGATACATTTACCATAAATATTATCTCAAGTCACAATGATCCACTCGGAATACGCTATTCGTCTTGGACGTGTACGTGCCGGAGACAGCACGCACCATCAGAGTCAGTGTGGCATTGTTTACCAGCGAGTAGCACAACCAACGCATTCATACCATACATTTTGTCATTTTTTCACTGTTTTCCCAGTGCCTGCAACTGTTAAATAAGCCACCATGGGTCAAAAGAAAGCTTCTAGTGCCAGCGCGGTGGTAAACTCAGAAGCCGGCAGGAGTGTAGCAGGGATGCAGGGAGTGTAACAAGGATGCAGGGAGGTCTTGCTTGGGATGCAGGAGTGTAGTAAGGTGCAGGAGTGCAGGGATGCAGGGAGTGTAGCAAGGATGCAGGGAATGCTGGACAAGAGAGTGGCAGGGATACAGGGAGTGGCCAAGCAGGGATGCAAGGAGTGTGGCATGCATGCAGGGAGTGTATCAGGATGCAGGGAGTGTAACAGGACTGAGGAGTGTAGCAGGGATACAGGGAGTGTAGCAGGGAGTGTAGCAATGATACGGGAGTAGCATTCATGCAGGGAATTAACAGGATGCAGGGAGTGTATCAAGGATGCAAGTGTGTCATTGGAAGTGTGTAAGATTGGGAGTGTATGAGCTGGGACTTGATACCTGAAGTGTTGGAAGGAGATTCCCCTTCAAACATAGCATACTCCTTTCTTTCCCCTCCTTCATCTTCCACATCAACAACTCTTCAATAAAGGTAATTTGCAGTTATTATACTGTTGTAGTATTTATTTGTGGTAATTTATATATACATGTATCAATCTTCTGCAGGTACAATGCCACTGCACTTTAAGGAAGGGTCTGGGATAGTGACAGCTGGGAGGGACAATTCTCAGCTGTCGTATCTGAGCTCCTCTGCAAGACAGTGATTATGTATATTGATATTGGTGATAGTGTTGAATGATGATGAAGTATTTTCTTTTTGGGGATTTTCTTTCTTTTTGGGTCTTCTTTCAGTGGGGCAAAAAAAAAAAATAAACAATCTTCTGTGTAAGTTAATGTGTAAGCAATATTTCTTTTTAATATTTTTGAGTGTCTGTTGATTAATCCTTCTCCCAGGATCCGTGCAGCAGTCTGGCACGATTCTGAGTCCAAGCTGTGGATACAAATCATGACTATTTAGCTCAAAGATAAGCTTTGAGAGGTAAATTTGGGCCTAGATATGGAGAGGAAGCCATCTTTTTGGTAAGTGTGCACCATAAAACAAATCCTGCAGCACACAGTGCATAATGAGAAGAAAAAACTGAAACTGTAATTTTCAATTAAAACAAGCGACTTTGCAGTGTTTTTTTAGAGTATGCCTTACTTTTTATAAGTGTATTTGCAATTTCTTGGTCTCATTTGATAGAATGGAAGATATTTTACAGAAACGAGACTGATTTGATTGGTTTAGTACTGAAATGGCTTGAAGCGAGCTCAAATTAGCAGAAATGTTAAATTTTTGCCGATGTTCAGGAGTAAACAAATGACCTCACACGTCTAATACGCGCCAGCTGGGTCTAATATAATTCACAAATAATGGTGATATTATTTGTATAATTATTACAATATTACATAACAGTAAATATTCTATTTTTTGGTTTGAATAAAAATTCATTATGAATAAAAAAAATCCAAATGAATTCATTTTTAAAGACTGAAAACGTAACAATGAACAGAGGAAATGTTAGTTTAGTGCCAGAATACCTGCATTGTTAATTCTGCCTATTTTGAAATTGGAATATTTTGAACTTTGAGTTAAATTATTCATTCTACTGTTTCAATCCACTTTATTTGCCTTAGTTGAAACAGTTGACTGGGCCATTTCTTGTGCTCAATCGATAAGAACAGAAGTAATACTAGTGAAGTGGCTAAAATTTCGTCGACTGGAGTGTAGTGGCCTAAAATAGGGAGTCAAATTTGACAAAATCGCCGTGCGTAAATATCGCTGACACATCAAGGGCGTATATTTTGTATTTTCTATCATTTCTTTGTGCGCTTTTGTTTATTACCTTCAAGAAAAGATTATATCATTTATAAGAAAAAATAAATTTTCTTAGCGTTTTGTATTTTCATAAAGTAACACCTTGGACCCTGAAAGTTAAATGTTTATTATTTCTTGTGGGAAATAGACCGGATTAAGATATTTTCTGTTTACGATAAACCCTCTGGGCAGTTAATATCGTAATCAGGGGTCCACTGTACCTGGTAAAGTGTATGGTAGAGTTATTAGTGAAAGAATTATGATAGGAAGACTGTAATGAATAGGTGGCACAAGGAAGATTGAAGATTCTATTATATATGACAGTTGCAGTGAAACATATGGTGACATGTGATAAATTTAAAGAAGTGTTTGTGGCATTTATGGATTTGGAAAAGGCTTATAATAGGGTGGACTGAACAGCAGCAACTGATGTTTTTAATGTATATGTGGAATTTGGATTGTAACGGTGAAAAGTTTTTACACGAGGACAGTGAGGCTCAAGGTTAGAGTATGTAGGCAGGAGGGAGATTGTTCCCAGTAAAAGTAGGCCTTAGACAGGGGATGCGTGATGTCACCATGGTTGTTCAATATATTTATGGATGGATGTTGTAAGAGACGTGAATGCTCGGGTGTTGGCAAGAGGTGTGGGGTTAAAAGATACAGAATCTAACATAAAGTAGAATTGTCACAGTTGCTCTTTGCTGATGACACTGTGTGCTTTTGGGGGATTCTGAGAGAAGTTACAGAAGGTGTGAACAATTGATGGTGTCTAAAGAGGAAGCAAAGTGAATATAGGAAGAGTAAGGTGATGGATAACAAAAATTAGATAATGGAAGACTGGATATCAGATTGGAGGAAAGTATGGAGGTGAATGTTTTCAATGTAGAGTCGTATGTCAGCAGTGAGTCTGAAGTGGTGGGCTATAGAACATTGAAAAAGGGTGAGTGGTGCACTTCAGAGTCTGTGGAGACAGACTTTGCTATAGAAACAAAGAGAGGCTGAGAGTATAGTTATACCAACACTCTTATATGGATGTGAGAAACATGGGTGATGAATGTTGCAACAACAAAGCTGAGCAGTGAGGTATGTGTGAGGCCCATCATGGTGGCATGAATATAATGCAGAGAATCATAGTTTGGAGATTAGGAGGTGTGGGATTACCAAACTATTATTTAGAGGGCTGAGGAGGGGTTATGAGATGGTTTAAGGAAATATTGTTGATAGAAAATAGAATGACTTCAGTGTACCGTCATGGCTGGAGGAAGATGGAGTAAGGTCCTTGAAAGGTTGTGATGGTACTCAGTCCTTGAGGATCGGATAACCCTGTCTTGAGTATAGATGAACAGTGCATCAGTCTATTCAATCTTCCTGAAGTGGGGTTAAGCTATTGTTGCAATAATGAGTGACAGAACATGTGCAACATTTATATGTGAATAGTGGCAAATTGTCCATATCTCCTTTGTTTTCCTTGCATAGATCACCAATTTTAGAAAAAAATCTTTAACGAAATATTAAGAGAATCGCTTTTTCAATCACTAACGACTTTTAAAAGTATGAAATTTAATGAAAAACTAACGGAATTATGCTCTCACAGGGATTAGCGGTGATCGACGAAGTTTAGTCATAGGCGATTTCGCCCACTTTGAGCTATTTTCGGCCAATTCCAATGTTTCAGTCTACCAAACTTTAGTTATTTTGCTAGAATTCCATTTGTTCTATCAATTAGTACAGAGAATCTATAATTTACTAATTGAACTATGTACACATTAAAGTGGTCAAATTAAGCAGTAATTTCACACAATTAAGTGTAGTACAAAATATGGGTCAGAATAAGAAAAAAGTGATTGCATTCACAGCATAAAATAATTTCATCTGTTCATTAGTCACGTTCCCTGGCTCCTCTAACGTACTTTGCTTTCAATTTTGAATTTTATTCTCACAAAGAATAGAAGATTTTCTGTATACTATTGCATCATTAAAAATGTTTTCGTAATATCATTTGGTGCAGAATATTAGACTCGCCAGTTGATGTGTATTGGACGCATGGCTTGATTTGTTTACTCTTGAACATCATGCAAAAATCAGAGTATTTCGCTATTTTGCCTTTCAGTTTCAAAGGTACTATCGTCGAAACCAATCAAGTATCTCTATTTCTATAATATATCTTCATTATCAAATGATACCAAAGAAAACAAGAAAAAAACCATAAATCCCATACGAAAATAGACCAAATTCGTTTTTTTAAAAAAAAGGGGTTTGGGTTTTTTTTCCCCTCTTCCCTTTGTTTTGGGGGGGGGAAAATTTTTTACCCCCCATGAAGCACCCCCCCACTCCAGGGGGGGCCCCCCCCCCTGTTTCCACTTGATTTGGGGAGTTTTGGGCATCCCCTACAAAAAAAAAACCCCCGCGTCCCCCAAAACTGTAGGCCGGAAACCCCCTGAAGGGTTAATGTTTTTAATATGGGGGGGACTTCAGTAGGGGGGTTGAAGCTAGTTTATGGGGGAAATGGGTAGTTGCCAGGGGGGAAATTCTTTGGCTGGGTTTTTTTAACGAAATTGTTTTTTAGTTTTTGATCCAAAAAAAAAGGGAATAAGACATTAAATTTTTTGGGCCACATCTATAGGCTGTATATGAGGTTCATCTTTTTTTTATTATTAAAAATCGGAAATTTCCCCCCAAGGGGGGGGGAAAAAGAAAACTTTATCATCATTCACTCCATCCTGTTTTGCCAGGGGGGTGTTTTTTACCATTTTTTAAAAAAATTTTTAACATTAACCCCCCTCCCAAAAGGGTGCACACTGTACTTCCCATCCCCAGGACTAAACCCCCCTTTCCGGTTCCCCCCCCTTATAAATGTTATTTTGCTCACCTCCAACAGCACGTCAATTTTTAAAAAAACCATTTGCCCCCATTCACCCCTTTTAAAAAATTAGCACAGCACCCCTTTGGGGGGAAATTCCCCCCCTTTTAAAAAACCTTTTTTCCCTCCCCTCCCCCTTTATGGCCCCCCCCCTTCCCCCCACTACAGATTTATACACCCCGAGGTCATTCTGTTTCATTCCATTTTTCTACATGTCCGAACCACCCAACAACCCCTCCCCAGCCCTCTGGAAAAAGTTTTGGTAATCCCCACCCCCTCCTAATTTCCCAAAAAACCAATTCTCTGCATTTATTCACACCACACATTGACCTCAGACATGACATCTCCACCCCCAGCCTTCTCCCTTCGACTTCATCACCCCTTCCCCACCCTTAAAAAATGTTGGTATAACTAAACTTTTCCCTACATTCCCTCTTTACTTCCAGGAAACCTTTTTTTCCCGAAATAAAGGCCCCCACTCACCCTTTTTCCCCCCCTCAATTCCCATGATTCACCCCCCTCCTTCATAGACCCATCTGCTGACATGTCCACTCCCAAATATCTGAATGATTCCCCCCTCCCAAATTTTCTCCCTTTAATCTTTTTCCCTTTTTTCGTCACCTAATCTTCTTGTTATCCTCATCCCTTTACTCTTTCCTATATTCACTTTCCCAAATTTTTTTCTTTTACATATTCCCCAAAATTTATCCACCAACCCCCTCAACCCTTTTAAAACCCCCAAAAAAAAACGCAGTGTAAACAAAAAAAAACTGTGACAACCCCCACTTTTTTTGACTTTTGTCAACCCCCACCTCTTGAAAAACCCGATTACTTCTCTTACAACCCCTCTATAAATATTTAACAACCACCCGGGAAAAAATCCTTGTCTAAGGCCTACATTTACTAAAAAAATTTCCCACTCTCCCACACACTCAAAAAGGCCCCCCCCTACCCCCATAAAAAACTCTTTTTTCTTTTTATTTTTCCTACCTCCTATTCCATACACCTGCAACATCTGTTTTTCCCCCATCCACCCTACCCCCTTTTTTTCCAAAAACCAAAAACCCCAAAAACCTTTTTTACCCCTCTTGTTTTTTCCCCATTGTTTCACTAAACATTTTCCCCCCCTTTTCCCCAAAAAACCTTTTTTCTTTTTATTCTGCTCTCCACCTTACTCTTAATTCTTTCAATAATAACTCTCCCCCCTTTTAAATTTGGGATACTCAACAGACTTCATCGGGTTTAAAATTTATCTTTTTAATAATAATAATAATATTTTTTTTGGGGCATGATACAAAAATTTAATTTTTGGGTTTTTAAATTACATGAGGTGTAATGCCAAAAACTAGTATGCAGGGCTTTTTTGGGGAGCCCCCCAAAATTTAATTTTTAAAAACAAATTGTAAAAATTTTTTTAAGATAGTATCCCCAAAGGTAAAGGTGGAGTATTTAGTATTTAAAAATTTTAAACAAATTTTTTTACTTTTTTTCTTATTATAAAAAAAAAAATGGGTTAAAAAAATTTAAAAAACAATAATAATAATAAAATAATAAAAAATTATTTATAATTTTAAAAAAAAGTAAAGGCCAAATTTTAAAGTTTGAATATAAGTTGAACATACTTTAAAATTTTAGCAATTTTTGCAGCAATGCAAAAAATTAAAAGGGGATAACAATTTAAAACAATTAATTGCTTCTTTTTTTTTCGTGGTATTATAATGTAAGTGTTTTGGGAATAATTTTTAAGTAAGAATTCAAAAGGGGGGTTTAAAATTTATTCTTTTGCCCCTTCATACATTACATTGATTTTTGGGGGGTTTTTTCGAAAAAATTTTTTTTAAAATTTCTGGGAATGGTTGAAGGAGCAATTAGCTTTGGGTGAAAGGGGGTTTTTTAAACCCCTTTTGAATTGGGGTACGGTAGGGTTTTTTGGCAATGACAGGTAATAAATTTTAAATTTTAAATCCTTTTTTTGTGCATTGAGTTTTTATTTTAAGGGGCGGGGGAAAATCGGGGGCATCTGTTTTTTGTGTTATGGTCATGTGTCCTTTTAAAAAATTTGTAAGGAGAAGTTTGAGTGGTGGGTTAAAAATTCTGAAAAGGGTTTTTATGTATGTAATAGGCACAGAAAAAAATATGGATGTTTTGGGATTGAGTAAGTTTGGGTTTTTTTTAAATTGGGGTATATTCCCCGGGGGAAATTTTTATCATTCTAACTGCCCTTTTGTTGTGGGGGCTGAGAAGTTATTGATGTAGAGCCCCAGGGGAGATTCCGGTAGGTAGGGGTAAATGATAGTGATGGGTAAAGGGTTGGGGGAAATTTTTGTATTTTTGTTTGTTTTCCCCCTTTTTCCCCGATGGTTTCCTAAACCCCAAAAATTTTTGGGGGAGGGGGTTTACCAGGTATTTTTTCAAATCACCTTTTATTTCAATAAATCTTTTTTCGTAATACATTTGCTTTGATTTTCGTATTTTTGAAGTATGTATTGATTGTATTGTTTAGCCAGTTCTTTAGTAATCGGGCCCCTAATCTGAACTGTTTTAAAGATTGTTTTTAAAACCATTTTAAATTTTTCCTGTAATCTGCTTTTTTTTTTAAAGGGACAATGCATGTTATAGAGGTTTAGGGTTTTCAAAAATTTTTGACATCTTTGTCAATATTTTGTTTTGTCAGCAAACCCCCCAAATAAATTCCCCAAGTGCTAATAAAATTTTCCATGTTATAAACCGGGCAAAATGGTTTTTCTCAGTTCTTGGGGCAATTTACATAAGTTGGTTATGAGAAAGGGGGGGGATATCGTGTTGGTCCAAAGGTTCGTAAAAGGGACTTGTCTCAGAGATTATTGTTGGCTTAGTTATAAAAAGGATTACAGTTGTTTTAGTGTTTGTGAAATCAGCTACTGGAGGATCAGGTGTTTGGTGGGTTTTTAACTCCTTGGACAGTTACTATGTTTCTAAAAGGGTTTCTACTAAAAGTGTAAGTATTTGTCTGGGTTTGTCTTAACCCCTCTTTACAGGTTTTTAAAAATTTTTTAAAGAAATTTTGCTATTAAATATTCTCCATTCTCGTCCCTTGTGCAAGTAGATTTCATACATTACAGTTCATCAGAGAAATAGATGGCAGTGCCTCCCCCTGATTGGTCAGGCCTGCAGTTATGTAGGCTGTGTAACCGGGTTATAGGGAAATATGTCTGTCAAATCTTGTTTGTCAGCGGTTTCAGTAAGAATAATGAAAGTTATAGTAGCATTTAAGTTCAGTAATCCGGGGTCATCATAGTGTTTACTCAATGATCTCTTTTTAGTTGAAAAATGTTCTTGTTCATGATTTTGTTTTGCATTAGTAATTACTGTTAGTATTTTTTTAAGTTCAATAAGAGGTTGATGTGGGGTCCCAAAATTTCTTTTAAAAAAGTCATGTTGAGAAATAAGTTGTTGCAATTTTTAAAAAAAAAAAAAAAAATTTACTGTTAACCATTAACAAATATGAATTTTGGACTAAGATAATTTTTTTAAAGCTTAAAATAAAGGAACTACTTTAATATAAAAGTGAAACAATGAAAAAAAAAAACCTTTTTAAAAAAAGAATTTAGCCCCTTAAAAGCACCTTTTTGACAAAAGGGAAATCCCGTTATTTTTTCTAACAAATATTAAAAATTTTAAAAATTAATTTTAAAAAAACTGTAAGGGGCTGGGAAAAAAATTCAATGAAAAGTTTACTCTTTGGGACTTGGTTTAGTACCCTTTTTTTTTTTTTTTAATGATGCTAAGTAAAAAATTTTTTAAAAAATCCACAAAGGAGGAGATAAAAAAAGACTTAATTTTTAGAAATATCTAATTTCCCCCCTGCTCTCCAAAATCTTTGAGAAATTTAAAATTTATGGGGGAATTCCCTTTTCCTCTTTTTTTAAAATACTAACCCTGTCAATTTGTATTCAGGACAAAAAAAAACACTAATGATGCTATTATACACATGATAAGAATTTTTTACCACTCTTTTAGAAGAAAAAATTTCCCCCGGGAATTTTTACTAAATTTTAAAAAATTTTTATACAGTTGACAATGACTTACTCTCAAAAATAAACTCACTATGGTATGAGGGGATAACCCCAAAACCAAAAAAAAACCTTAGTAATAGAAGCCAATATGTTTCCCCAAAAAAAACTAACTCTTTCCCCCAAAAAAAAGGTTGGTGTCCCAAGGAAGGTCCCCCGGGCCACCCCCGTCCTCATTTCATCAATGACCTCCCCCTTCATTCCCCAAAAAAATCAAACCCAAAATTTAGATGACACTACTTTTCTTTTCCCCCCCAAACCCCCCCTCTTTTTAAAAAATTAATGCTGAATTACAGAAAATATCTACCCGGGTGAAAACTTACTTTTTCAATACTGACAAAACCTATTTCATTCAGGTTTTTAAAAATTTTAAAAAACCCCCAAACCCCCTTTGGAAAAAAGTTTTTTTGTAAATTTTTTTGTGTTTGGAGTTTTGCCAAATTCAGTGGCCTCAAATCAAGCAGGGGGTTTTGGGAAAAAACCCCTGTTAGGGGAATGGGTCTGGTGGGGGGGTTGCCGTTAAAAAAATCCCGGGGAGCCCCCTGGTGCATTGTGGGAACACCACAGTAGTCCTTGTTCAGCATGCCTACGGTAGGTTTTTTTACTCTTTTGGGGTCCCGGGGGAAATTTTTTTTCCCCCAAAAAACTCTTTTAAAAAGGTGGAAAAATTTTTGAAGATAAATTTCATGGTTTTGGGGGTTTTTGACCGAAAGCAATGCCCAGGATACCAGAAGGAAGGGGAAGGGGAAAAAAAAGAAAAAAGGAAGGAAGAGATGTGAGGAAGGAATG
>WNWK01008024.1:0-88173 GCA_009830355.1 Cherax destructor | reverse complement strand
AAAATCAGATGTGATTTTCACAATTTTAAAAGGCTTTGACAAATGGGGTTGGGTATAGGCACAAAATGGGGGCCTAGGCATTACGGGGAAGGTAGGCAGATGGATTTTTGATTTCCCTAACACACACAACACAAAAAGTAGTAGTGAAAGGGCAAGACCCAGCATCAGCGAGATAAAAAAGCTCAGTGCCCCAAGGCTTGTCCTGGCACCTCTGCTGTTTCTCATCCTCATACAGACATAGAAAAAAACACCCAGCATTCTTTTGTATCATCATTTGCAAATGACACTAAAATAAGCATGAAAGTCACTACGGTAGAAGACACTGAAAAATTCAGGAGGACATAAGGGGTCTTCCAGTGGGCAGTGGAGCAACATGACGTTCAATGGTGAAAAGTTTCAGCTGCTTAGGTATGGAAAAAAAAAAACTCAAAAGAACACTATATACAAAACCAAGAGGTCACCACATAGAACGAAAGGAAAACTAAGGGGGACTTGGGAATAATTATGTCTGCTGATTTTCTTTTAAAGACCATAACAAGACAAAGATCACAATAGCCAGGAAGATGACGGGTGGGTATTAGAAATTTCAAAACAAGGAAATAATGCCGATGGTGACCTCTTCAAATCCTAGTGCCCCCCAAAGAATACTGCTCAGTGCTGAGGGCCCCCTTTTGGGGCGGGAGAAATATCAGACAAATACAGACATCGTTTACGGTCACATTGACCATTGAAACATCAAAATTTTGGGAACGCCTTCAAGTCTTGAACATGTACTCATTGGACGGGGAGGAGAGATACATGATAATATATTGGAAAGTACTTGGGGGCCTGGTCCCAAATCTACACACTGCCATAACAACTTGGGAGGGGGATATGCGAGAAAGTGAAAAATAAACCCAGTGAACGGGTGCGGTGGGGACAATGGGCATTGTATTAACACCCGGGTCCCAGACTATTCAACATCTTCCCAGAAGATATCAGAAACACGGCTGGAACCAGTGTAAAAACCTTCAAGGGAAACTGGAAAGTATCTTCATCGGGTGCCAGATCAACCAGGCTGTGATGGATATGAGGGGGGGCGGGCCTCCAGCGCAACAACCTGGTTGACCGGCAAGCACCAGACGGCCTGGCAAATGGCCGGGCTCAGAGTGAAAAAATCCGGGGATTCGTCAAGGTGAAACGCTTTTATCCCCCCATGCTGCTGCGTCACCCCCACCATTCCCGCATCCCCTCCACCATGCTTTAAAGCTCCCCCGCCCGGGCTCATCACCCCCTTGCCGTCCCCCGCCTGCCGTCGCACCCCCGTTAACCGCCCCCGCCCAAATGGCAACGCGTCGCCCCCCGCCTAACCGCTCGCCCCCCGCCGTGCAACCGTCGCCCGCCCCCATCCGCTGCCCACCCCCGGGCGGCAAAATGCCCCCGGGGGCGCCGTCGCCCCCGCCTTGCCCGTCGCCCCCGCTCCCTCCCCCGCCGCCATTAACCCGTCGCCCCCCCCCCGTAACCGCGTCCGCCCGCGCGTGGCACCCCTCGTCACCACCGCCATTCGGCCGTCGCCCACCGGTTACGCCCCACCGCCGCCGCCCTGAACCCCGTCGCCGCCGCCTACCGCGTCCCCCCGCCTGCTGCTCGCCCCCGGTGGGGGCGTCCCCCCCCCGGGTCGGCCCCCCGCCGTGCCGTCTTTCCCCCGGGCCCCCGGGCGCCGCCCCAAACGTGCCCCCCGTGAACCGCTTCCCTTCAACAACGCCGCCGCCCCGGGGCCCCTCGCCCCGGGTTGGGAAACCCCCCCCTCGCCCCGTGCCCGCCCCTTGGCCCTCCCCCCCCAACGGTCCCCCCCGTGGGGGTGCCCCCCCCTTAACCCGCCCCCCGCCTGGGGGCCCCCCGCCATTCCGGCGTCCCCCCGCCAAACAAAATCGCCCGCCGCCGTACAAGGGAATCCCCCGCCTTAACGCGCGCCCCATCGCCGTGCGCAACGCGTCCGCCGCCGCATGGCAACGCGTCGCTCCGCCGTGGCAACGTGCCCCGCCGTGCACAATCGCCGCCGCCGTGCAACGCGTCGCCCGCCGCCATTAACGGCGTCGCCCGCCGCCTGTAACAGCGCGTCGCTCGCCGCCGATGCAACGCGTCGCCCGCCGCCTGGCGCCGTCGCCCGCCGCCGATGGCAACCGTCGCCCGCCGCCATTAACGCGTCGCCCCCGCCGTGGCAACGCGTCTTCCGCCATTGGCAACGTCATGCCCGCCGTGGCCGCGTCGCCCACCGCCGTGGCGAATCGCCGCCGCCGTGCAACGCTCGCCCGCCGCCATTAACGCGCCGTCGCCCGCCGCCGTGGCAACGCGTCGCCCATCCGTGGCAACACGTCGCCCGCCGCCGTGGCAACGCGTCGCCCGCCGCCGAGCAACGCGTCGCCCGCCCCGATGGCACGCTCGCCCGCCGCCATTAACCGCGTCCCGCCCTCGTGGCAACGCGTCGCCCGCCGCTTAACTGCTGCGCGCTCTGCCGCCATGGCAACCGTCGCCGCCGCTTACAACGCGTCCGCCGCCGTGCTGCCGTCATCGCCGCCGTGGCAATAATCGCCGCGCCAGTGCTGGCGTCGCCCGCTGCCATTAACAGCGTCGCCCGCCGCCTGGCTGCCGTCGCCGTTAACGGCTGTCCCGCCGCCGTGGCAACGCGTCGCCCCGCTGCGTGGCACACGTCGCCCCGCCGCCATTTCCCCGCGTCGCCCGCCGCCTGCATACGCGTCGCCCGCCGCCGTGCAGCATCGCCCGCCGCCGTGCTGCCGTCTTACGCGCTGCACGAATGCCGCCACGCGAAATCGCCCGCCGCATACGTAACCTCAACGCATCGCTCTGCTGCGTCATCCCACCATGGCACCGTCGCTCACCGCCGTGCAGCAACATCCTCCCACTTCACTGGCTCACCGTCCCCCCACCATAATAATAATAATTAATAATAATAATAATTTTATTATTTCAATGCATGTTACAAGGTGTACAATGTTATTGGTGGTTACAAATATAATACAATTATAAAACTGTAATGCAAGGGAGGCCACTGGCATGCCATGGCATTAGGGCAGTTTATTCTAGAGACTTATTCACTAAGTACTTAATGCTAAAGAAATTGATTGAGTTTATTCTAGTTCTATATTATTTAAATTTTAAATGGTTATACATACTATTTAAAGACAATACAAGAGAAATTGGTTGAGTTTAATCTAGTTGTAGAATTTATTTCAAATTACAGTATGTTGATGCTATACTAGTTATAATAACAATACTAGAAATAGTTTTTAGAGTTTCATCTAGGTATATATTTTATTTCAAATTAAGAAAATGATGATACTATAAGATTTTAAATGACAATATGATGATATGAGATTGCAACAAGTGTTGGGAGGATGAACATATCAAAATGAGATCTTCATCACCCACCACCATGCTGCAGCATCACCCACCACCATGCTGCTGCATCACTCACCACCATGCTGCTGCATCCTTACCACCATGCCTGCATCCCACCACCATGCTGCTGCTCGCGCGCTGCCAGTGGCAACCGTCTCCGCCACCGATGGCAAGCGTCGCTCGCCGCCATGCTGCTCGTCATCGCCGCCATGTAAGCGCAGTCGCCGCCGCCATTAACAACCGTCGCCTTCCGGTAACGGCAGTGCCCGCCGCCTGCAACGCGTCACTCGCCGCCGTACTGCGCAGTCATCGCCGCCATTAACGCGCGTCGCCCGCCGCCGTGCAACGCGTCGCCACTCGTGCTGCTGCGTCCCCGCCGCTGGCAACGCGTCATCGCCGCCATTAACACGCGTCATCGCCGCCGTGCAGCGTCGCTCGCCGCCATTCAACGCGTGCGCCGCCATTAAGCAACGCGTCTTCCGCCGCCAGTTAACGCGTCGCCCGCCGCCATTAACGCGTCGCCACCGCCATAACACGCGTCGCTCCGCCGCCATTAACAACGCGTCGCCTCCGCCGTGGCAACGCGTCCCGCCGCCGATAAGCCGCGTCGCCGCCGCCGTGCAACGCGTCGCCCCGCCGTGCTGCCGTCGCCGCCGCCGTGCAACGCGTCGCCGCCGCCATTGAACGTCGCCGCCACCATTAGCAACCGTCGCCCGCCGCCTTAACGCGTCGCCCGCCGCCGTGGCAACGCGTCGCCGCCCCTAACGCGCGTCGCTCCGCCGCCTTAGCACGCGTCGCCCACCGCCTGCAACGCGTCGCCCGCCGCCATTGGCAACGCGTCGCCATCCACCGTGGCGGGGTCATCGCCGCCTCAACGCGTCTCCATCCGCCGTGCCGTCTTCACCGCCTCACCGTCGCCCGCCGCCTTTAACGGCCGTCGCCCCCCCGCCGTGGCAAGCTCTGCCACCGCCATTCACGCGTCCTCCCGCCGTGGCAACGCGTCCCCGCCGCCATTAACACGCGTCCCCGCCGTTAACAACATCGCCTCCGCCGTTTGGGGCTCGCCGCGTGCAAGCTGCGTCGCCGCCTTAACGGCTCCCGCCGCCATTACAACCGTCCCACCCCCTGGGGAGTCCGCCGCCGTGGCCGTCGCCCGCCGCCGTGCACGTCGCCGCCGCCATTGGCGCGCGTCGCCCGCCGCCATTCAACGCGTCGCCCCCGCCGTGGGAACCGTCGCCCCGCCGATGAACCGTCGCCTCCCCGACTAAAGTAAGTTGTGAACAAATGAATAAATGTCCATTTAAACTCCTGAAATAAAGAATATCACTAATATTTGTAATAAAAACTAATAAATTAGTACAAAAAAATAGTGTAGTTTCTGGAAGGTTTGTGTTGTTGAGGGATGGAGGAGAGGAAGCAGAGGAGATAATTACTGAGAAGAGATGGAAGCAGTGGAGTCATCGTTCCTAGTTGTCTCTGCTCACTCCCAGTTCCTCTCTTCTATCTTTTTGAACTTTTATAAAGACCGGAGCCAGGGTTGACTGCTTCAACCTGGATGTCTGGGGCTTCCACAAGTCCAGGTTGTTATTAATCCAGGTTGTCCACGGTGTTGTTAAAGTTACTAAGGTCAGTTTGCACAGCAGCAACACCACGATAATAATCCCTCACAAGTTTAAACACCTTGTTCCAGCATCCAGCATCCTTCACCTCTGTGGCTGCTATCTTCTCACTTTCCTCCCAAACAAACATTTTCAATTTTATAGAGAAATCTGTTCGTATAAACTTCGTTATAGCATACTCTACTGTATAATATATATATATATATATATATAATATATATATATATATATATATATATATATATATATATATATATATATATATATATATACGCAATAAGATCACAGTAAACAGGTGATACTACAGTTCCTTGATATCTGGAGTCAACCTGGAGGGTATTCCATGGATCAACGCCCCGCGGCCCGGTCCACGATCATGCTTCACGGTTGATCAGAGCCTGATCAACCAGGCTGTTACTGCTGGCCGCACGTAGTCCAACATACGAACCACAGCCCGGCTGATCCAGCACCCACTTTAAGTATCTGTCCAGCTCCATCTTGAAGCCAGCCAGGGGCCTATTGGTAATTTCCCGTATGCCTGGCGGGAGGCTGTTGAACAGTCTTGGGCCCCGGACACTTACTGTGTTTTCTCTTAGTGTGAGAAATCACGAAAGAACTTGGAATTCTTCTATTTTTTCAGTCTTTGTTCTGCGCGCGCACACACACACACACATATATATATAAAATGTCGTTCCGAATAGGTAAAACTTGCGATTTTGGTTGAAATAGCATCACTGTTCCTGCCGAATAAGGCAAGCGAGAATTTGTGTATGCAATAATTTCGCAAAAATCATTCTGAACCTAACAAAAAATATCTTTTATTGTGTTTGTTTATTATTCAATTATTGTAAAGTTATCTAAAATATATTTAGTTGGATTAGGCTAAATTATATTGCGCTTGTTATAATAAGGTTAGGTAAGTTTTCTAAGGTTCTTTTTTGTACAATATTATAAAAATTTTACATTAACATTAATGAAAAAATATACCTTTAAACGTATAAGAGGAAATTTTGACGCAGTCGTGAGATTAGAGAAACAAGTTCGTGGCTGCGGTGTTTCTGGGAACAACATTTTTGCTTTGCAAGTGGGAGAGGTGGAAGGCCCAGAGCGTTAGTGTCCAGGTGGAGGAGGTCTTGATGGCGACCAGCACCGTAGAGTCGTCCCGCCAGTGATACACGCCAGTGATACACGCCAGTGATACACGCCTGTGATACACGCCAGTGATACACGCCTGTGATACACGCCAGTGATACACGCCTGTGATACACGCCTGTGATACACGCCTGTGATACACGCCAGTGATACACGCCAGTGATACACGCCAGTGATACACGCCTGTGATACACGCCAGTGATACACGCCTGTGATACACGCCAGTGATACACGCCAGTGATACACGCCTGTGATACACGCCAGTGATACACGCCTGTGATACACGCCAGTGATACACGCCTGTGATACACGCCTGTGATACACGCCTGTGATACACGCCTGTGATACACGCCAGTGTCAACAAAGAAGAAAGTGTTTAACAGAAAAGACAGACCTGGCGCGCACAAGTCATACTGTTAAATCTCAGAATTCGGAGGGAACGTGAACACACACAAAAAATTGTGGATACTGAGCAGCTGATAACAAAACACACAGTTGACAACTTCTTTTAACTTAATCATCTAATTATACAAGGTATGTACATTTAATCTGAATTTTCTATCTGTTACTAAGGACTTAGGATCACTTTCCTACTGAAGGAATGAACAGGCTCGGTGGAGTGGATTGAACTCTCCTCAGTTGAAATAGTTAACGCTATAACACAACATATGAGCAAGGGAGAAACGGTTCTTACTTATATCTTGCTGCATCATACAACACTTTACTTTGCAAGGATTTACTGTCAACTAGGATAATATCACTATCTGGAACAAGAGGGACAACAACAGACACACTAGTGAGTACACTAGCCATAGAAACATCTTTCTGCAATGGTTTGTGCATCAGCAAGAGATGGCATAACTCATTGCAAGTAGTCTTTCTACCACTTCACCAAGTGCCATTGCAGGGATAGTTGTCTCAGTACTCAAGGTTGTCCAGGGTACCTCTGACACCCGAGGTAACTGTACACTATCTTGCGTGCAAGATAGTGTAGGGACTGAATTCCAGACAGGAGTGACAGTTTTACTAGTGCCTGACCCCTCGGCTACGTTAATAAATAATTCACAGATCTATAAGAACTTAATCTGAACTTCACATTCCTCAGCACTGTGACAAGTCTGGGATACAAGCTGTGAGGACAAACATATTGCTCAAGAGCTAGATACAGTCTTTCAATCGGTAAGGGACTATTAGGGCTTTGTACTGATTCATTATTGCTTTGACTGGCAGAACTCACTAAGTTATCGCCTGAATTTACTTGAGACATGATTGCAGAGAATTTACACGAGAATTCAAAAAGCAAGAAGAATAAGGGAAATATACGACACTATATAGCTTAAATGGGATGAACGCTGCTAAACTAATCTACATAAGTAAGGAGAATGTACAAGACACTGCAGAGCAAGGGAAACTCACTGAAATTTACTTGGCAAGACAAGGTAACACTTTCATATTCAAGGGAAATCTTACTTTGATTTGAATTAATAGGAAGGTGAGTTGTCTTTACTCTCAGTTCGACAAAGAAATGTAATAAAAAAAATAACAAATCAATACAGAAATAATAAAACAGAATCAATAATTCTTATGCAAATAAAATAGACTGGTAAAACAAATTTCTAAAAATGATACACAATAATTAAAATATTATACACTAAGAACACAATTGAAATGGATATGCAACTTGAATCCCTGAGAATATTGTACTCAGTTATGATTTATCACTCTTGAAAAATTGAACAATTACTTAAACACAATAACAAGATAGAAATGTATGAAAACAATATGTAATCACTGCAAACTGGAATTGCACAGAGTCAGTTGCAGAAATAATCAAGTAATCAATAAAAATTGCACACAAGGGAATGGAGCTCAGAAGAATAATAAAAATATCAAGAATTAACTAGATGAATGGTTCAGAGAACCGACAAGTTGTTAAATTAGACACATATGCAACACTTGGGTATCTTTATTGAGAAAACGTTTCGCCACACAGTGGCTTCATCAGTCCAATACAAAAAAGAAAGTAGTAATAAAAGGAGGAGTTTGAGGTAATCAGTCCCTCGGCCTGGAGTCGATGTGTTCAGTCCATCAATCTTGTCGGTTCTCTGAACCATTCATCTACATCCTGTCTGACACAGCAACTTCTTGGGATCTTGATACAAAGGGATTCTTCAACATTTGTCCAAACCTTTGGACAAGGACTTACTTCGACTAGTGGTTGATACCACTATGACCTGCCTCCTCCTGCTTCATCTCACCTGTCTACAGTATATAAGCAACTTCTATTTGCCTTATGTTGTATTTACTTCAAGATTGATGGACTGAACACATCGACTCCAGGCCGAGGGACTGATTACCTCAAACTCCTCCTTTTATTACTACTTTCTTTTTTGTATTGACTGATGAAGCCACTGTGTGGCGAAACGTTTCTCAATAAAGATACCCAAGTGTTGCATATGTGTCTAATTTAACAACTTGTCGGTTCTCTGAACCATTCATCTACATCCTGTCTGACACAGCAACTTCTTGGGATCTTGATACAAAGGGATTCTTCAACATTTGTCCAAACCTTTGGACAAGGACTTACTTCGACTAGTGGTTGATACCACTATGACCTGCCTCCTCCTGCTTCATCTCACCTGTCTACAGTATATAAGCAACTTCTATTTGCCTTATGTTGTATTTACTTCAAGATTGATGGACTGAACACATCGACTCCAGGCCGAGGACTGATTACCTCAAACTCCTCCTTTTATTACTACTTTCTTTTTTGTATTGGACTGATGAAGCCACTGTGTGGCGAAACGTTTTCTCAATAAAGATACCCAAGTGTTGCATATGTGTCTAATTTAACAAGAATTAACTAGTTTGAACACTCTTACTCTCAATCTCAACTAGGCAAACAAATACTCAAACGATTCACTAAGAACACTTACTTTAATTAGTCAAAGAGTGAACTTGTTCAAACTAAAATCAAGAATGTGGACAAAAATGCTAATATACAGAACTAATGATGTGGAACACTTACATATCAGGAACACAAGGAACACTTACATATATAAGAACACAAGGAACACTAGGCAAATAATGTCATCTATGTACCTGTTGTATGATATCAACCCCAGTTCTTCTTTGTTCAGGTCCTTCTCTAAGACAACATGTACAAAGATTTCGGCTACAGCTACTGAAACCGAAGCCCCAATTGTGTTTGTCACTTTCTTTACCAAAGGGCTGCCACTATGAAGTTTCTTTGGGCCCATGGTGGCTTATTTCACAGTCACAATCAATAAACAAGCACTAAACACAATGAATTTATATCAGGAATACAAGGAATATCAGGGCACTTACATTATATGCAACTTATAGTGCACGAAATATTCTTGAACGAAAGACTTGTGGTTAAGCAGAAGAAAATGAACTCTTGGTTTCACATAAAATATTGGACACTAGTCTGCAAGGTTAACACATTAGTCACTGCATATATAAAATAATCACACAAAACAAAACAGAGTCTGTCTGGATAGAATTTTCAGAGGGGTGTGAAAAACTGATTTTAGGCGTGATTTACCGTCCTCCAAACTTAGATAGGGAACAAGGGAAACTACTTTGGGAGGAAATTGTTAAGGCCACAAGGCACGATAACGTAGTAATTCTAGGGGACTTTAACTTTAGTCAGATTGATTGGAATTTCTTGACAGGGAATTTAGAATCTAACGACTTTTTAGAAGTAGTTCAGGATTGTTTTTTGAAGCAGTTTGTAACAGAACCCACAAGGGGAAATAACCTACTTGACTTAGTTCTGGCAAGCAAGGAAACCCTTGTTAATAATTTAGAAATTACAGAGGAACTCGGCTCAAGCGACCACAAGTCAATTACCTTTAGCATTGAATGGATGTATGATAGTAGGGATAATTCAGTAACGGTCCCAGATTTTCGCTTAGCAGATTATAATGGACTTAGAGAACACTTATCAACTGTGGACTGGGGTGACGAAGAGAGGTATCAATATGACAGTTTTCTTAACACTATACAGGCTGCCCAAAGAACATTTATCCCGTATAAAGAAATTAGATCTAGTAGAAATGACCCAAAATGGATGAATAATAGGCTTAAGTATCTTTTAGGGCAGAAGAAAGGAATTTATAGGCGCATAAAAGAGGTGAGGGTCATCTTATAAATCAGTATACTGACATTAAGAGGGACGTTAAAAGGGAATAAGAAAAGCCAAACGGGACTATGAAATTAAAGTTGCTAGGGATTCAAAAACTAACCCAAAAGTTTTTCCAGGTTTATAGAACAAAAGTTAGGGATAAGATAGGTCCCTTAAAAATAACTCTGGGCATCTTACTGACAAGGAGAATGATATGTGCTCTATTTTTAATAATTATTTTCTCTCGGTTTTCACACAGGAAGACATTAATAATATCCCAGTAATTAATTTTTACAGAGGCCCAGAAGAAGATAAATTATGTAATATCACAGTCACTAGCGAAATGGTTAGGAAACAACTAGACAGACTGAAACAAAATAAATCGCCGGGTCCTGATGAGCTTTTGCAAGGGTTCTTAAGGAATGCAAAATGGAACTCTGTGAACCAATATCTAACATTTTTAATTTATCTCTTCAAACAGGTGTAGTGTCTGATATGTGGAAGATGGCTAATGTAATTCCTATTTTTAAAGCAGGGGACAAGTCACTACCGTCAAATTACCGCCCAATAAGCCTGACCTCAATTGTAGGCAAATTACTAGAGTCAATTATAGCTGATATTATTAGAAGCCATCTAGATAACCATAATTTGATTAATGATACTCAGCATGGATTCACGAGGGCCGTTCCTGCCTATCTAATTTATTAACCTTCTTCACTAAAGCTTTTGAGGCTGTTGATCACGATAAAGAATTCGATATTGTTTATTTAGACTTTAGTAAGGCTTTTGATAGAGTACCGCACCAGAGACTGTTAAAGAAAGTGGCAGCTCATGGCATTGGGGAAAAGTGCTGTCATGGATCGAGTCATGGCTCACCAATAGGAAGCAGAGAGTGTGCATAAATGGGGTTAAATCCGAATGGGGACTTGTAACAAGTGGTGTTCCACAGGGATCAGTCTTAGGCCCGTTGTTATTTATAATATATATCAATGACCTTGACGAGGGAATTATTAGTGATATGAGCAAATTCGCCGACGACACGAAGATAGGTAGGATAATTGATTCAAACATAGATGTCATAGAACTTCAGGAAGATTTAGACAAACTTAATTCGTGGTCAGAAAAGTGGCAGATGCAATTCAATGTAGATAAATGCAAGGTTCTGAAGCTCGAGAGTGTCCATAACCCAAGCACTTATAAGTTAAATAACGTAGAACTTAGCCATACAGATTGCGAGAAGGACTTGGGGGTGATGGTAAGCAGCAACCTTAAACCAAGACAGCAATGCCTAAGCGTACGCAATAAGGCAAATAGATTACTGGGATTTATATCAAGAAGTGTTAGCAACAGAAGTCCAGAGGTTATATTACAGCTTTATACATCATTAGTAAGGCCTCAGCTAGATTACGCAGCTCAGTTCTGGTCTCCATATTACAGAATGGACATAAATTCGTTAGAAAACATTCAGCGTAGAATGACTAAATTAATACATAGCATTAGAAATCTTCCTTACGAAGAAAGATTGAAGACCCTTAAATTACATTCACTTGTAAGACGTAGAATGAGGGAGACATGATCGAGGTATACAAGTGGAAAATGGGTATTAACAAAGGGATATAAATAAGGTCTTGAGGAAATATAATGGATTCAAGTTGATAAGTTAGATTTAGAAAGGATATAGGAAAATATTGGTTTGGAAATAGTAGTTGATGAGTGAACAGTCTGCCTAGTAGGGTATTGAAGTAGGGGCCTGGGTGTTTCAAATTTAGGTTGGATAAATTCCATGAGTGAGAGGGTTGATTTGAGTGGACTCGCGCATGAGTGGGTAGAATTGTCAAAGCTTATTTCTTGGGTAGCATTGAAAATTGGGTTGAGCAAATATTACATAAGAACATAAGAACATAAGAAAGGAGGAACACTGCAGCAGGCCTGTTGGCCCATACTAGGCAGGTCCTTCACAATCCATCCACTAACAGAATAATGCCCAACCTAATTTTCAATTCTACCCAAGAAATAAGCTTTGAAGATTCTATTAACTCAAGTGCGAGTCCCACTCAAATCCAACCTCTCACTCATGAATTTATCCAACCTAAATTTGAAACTACCCAAGGTCCTAGCTTCAATGACCCTACTAGGCAGACTGTTCCACTCATCAACTACCCTATTTCCAAACCAATATTTTCCTATATCCTTTCTAAATCTAAACTTATCCAATTTGAATCCATTATTGCGGGTTCTCTCTTGGAGAGATACCTCAAGACCTTATTTATATCCCCTTATTAATACCCATCTTCCACTTGTATACCTCGATCATGTCTTCCCTCATTCTTCGTCTTACAAGTGAATGTAATTTAAGGGTCTTCAATCTTTCTTCATACGGAAGATTTCTAATGCTATGAATTAACTTTGTCATTCGTCGCTGAATGTTTTCTAACGAATTTATATCCATTCTGAAAATGGAGACCAGAACTGAGCTGCATAATCTAGGTGAGGCCTTACTAATGATGTATAAGCTGTAATATAACCGCTGGACTTCTGTTGCTTACACTTCTTGATATAAATCCCAGTAATCTATTTGCTTTATTTCTTACGCTTAGGCATTGCTGACTTGGTTTGAGGTTGCTGCTTCACCATAACCCCCAGATCCTTTTCGCATTCTGTACGGCTGAGTTCAACATTATTAAGCTGGTAGGTGCTAGGGTTATGAATATTCCGAGCTTTAGAACTTTGCATTTATCTACATTGAACTGCATCTGCCATTTTCTGACCAGGAATTGAGTTTGTCTAAATCCTCCTGAAGTTCCGTGACATCTACGTCTGAATCGATTATCCTACCTATCTTCGTGTCATCAGCGAATTTGCTCATATCACTAGTAATTCCTCGTCAAGGTCATTTATATATATTATAAACAACAACGGGCCCAAAACCGATCCCTGTGGAACGCCACTTGTTACAGATCCCCACTCAGATTTAACCCCATTAATGCACACCCTCTGCTTCCTATTGGTGAGCCATGACTCGATCCATGAAAACACTTTTCCTCCAATGCCGTGAGCAGCCACTTTCTTTAACAGTCTCTGATGTGGTACTCTATCAAAAGCCTTACTAAAATCCAAATAAACAATATCGAATTCTTTATCATGATCAACTGCCTCAAAAGCCTTACTGAAAAAAGTTAATAAATTAGTTAGGCAGGAACGGCCCCTGGTGAATCCATGTTGAGTATCATTAATCAAATTATGCCTATCGAGATGGCTTCTTATGTTATCAGCTATAATCGACTCTAATAATTTGCCTACAATTGAAGTTAGACTTATTGGGCGGTAATTTGATGGTAACGACTTGTCCCCTGTTTTAAAAATAGGAATTACATTAGCCATCTTCCACGTATCAGACACTACACCTGTTTGAAGAGATAGGTTAAAAATGTTAGTTAAGGGTTCACAGAGTTCAATTTTGCATTCCTTAAGAACCCTTGAAAAAAGCTCATCAGGGCCTGGCGATTTATTTTGCTTCAAACGGTCTGGAAAAATAAACACATAAGCAGTATAATGTGATCCTTTATTGACAACGTTTCGCCCACGCAGTGGGCTTTATCGAGTCACAGACAGATCTACCTGGAAAATGAGCAACATGGAGATATATATAGGGTACAGTCAGGTGGAGAATGCTGGGTCAGGTGGAGAAAGCTGCATGTGAGTCTTAAAAGTAGTGTGATAGTTAAAAACATTGTGTGACTTAAAGGACCTGCAGTGTACCATTCTTGAGTTCTAGGTGGGATAGCGTTGAAGAAGTTTCTTGGCAATAGGTTCAGCTATGTTGTAGAAGCCGTTGTTCTGGTTGAAGTTGTTGGATATACAGATGAGTGATGATTCTAGGATTCTTCGGTATTGCGTGTTGTCTTCTCTGGCGATGAGTCTTGCGTTTCTGTAGTTGATTAAATGGTTGTGTAAATTTCGGTGTTGAACACAGGCATTTCTTGAGTCGTCAGATCAAACCAGGTATCCCATTGAGGCCCATATCCTCGGGAATAGGCAGTGCTCCCCACCAAATCTCAGGAATTCTCGCTAAACACCTCTCCAAACTTTTGGGCACCATCAGTCCAGCACATCTCAAACACTCTGGTGACCTTCTCAATCGCATTCGCAACATCAACATCAGAAACAAGAAACTCTCCAGCCTTGATGTAACATCCCTATTCACCAAAGTAAATACTACACAAGCTATCGATCTCTTGCGCAGGAAAATTGACGACTCGCTTGATCTTCCTCTTCCAGCCAGCGATTTCATCGACCTTGTTGAACTATGTGTGGCTTTACATGTTCTTTTCGAAAACCAACTCTTTCAGCAAACTTTTGGACTACCATGGGATCGCCACTTAGTGCCGTCCTTGGAACCTATATATGGAACATTTGGAAGCCGAACGATTTTCCACTATTATTCCTCTTCTGTCACCTGGCTTCGTTATGTTGACGACATTCTCATCATAACCCCAGACGCTTCAACGTTCAAGTTTCCACGAACTCAACCAGGTTGAGCCATCAATCCAGTTTTCACTAGAAGAAAGTCGACAACACTCTTCCTTTTCCTTGATGTTCTTCTGCAAAGCTGACCATGAACTTCGTTTTAAAGTCTATCGAAAACCTACCAATCAACACGATCTTCTCCACTCTACTCTCACCACGACACCAAAATTAAACGGTGTAATTATAGGCTTTTTCCTGCGCGCACTCAGAATCTGCAGCAGTGAGTTCCTTGAAGAAGAATGCTCCTCATTGAACAAGTTTTTCCAAACTTCACTATCCTCGTCACTTCATTAGAGACTGCAGACGACGGGCATTAAACATCTTCAACACACCCAGAGAAGACACTGCTGAGAAGAGATACATAGTCCTTCCCACCAACTCCATTTCCAAACAAGTTTCCAACATTTTTTCTAAGACCTCATTCCGAGTATCCACCTCCACATCCACCACCATTAAGGACATTACCAGTAACAGACAGGAAAAGCTTCAATCCACGGCAGGGTATACACAATCCCTTGTAATGGCTGCAGCAAATTATACGTTGCGAAACATCAGAGACCTACAAACACGCATTTCAGAACACCAGTACGCAGGCAGATCTGACGACTCAAGAAATGCCTGTGTTCAACACCGAAATTTACACAACCATTTAATCAACTACAGAAACGCAAGACTCATCGCCAGAGAAGACAACACGCAATACCGAAGAATCCTAGAATCATCACTCATCTGTATATCCAACAACTTCAACCAGAACAACGCTTCTACAACATAGCTGAACCTATTGCCAAGAAACTTCTTCAACGCTATCCCACCTAGAACTCAAGAATGGTACACTGCAGGTCCTTTAAGTCACACTATGTTTTCAACTATCACACTACTTTTAAGACTCACATGCAGCTTTCTCCACCTGACCCAGCATTCTCCACCTGACTGTACCCTTATATATCCCCATGTTGCTCTTTTTCCAGGTAGATCTGTCGTGACTCGATAAAGCCACTGCGTGGGCAAACGTTGTCAATAAAGGATCACATTATACTGCTTATGTGTTTATTTTTCCATTGTGTCGGTATTTTATACCATTTATTTTCTTCAAACGGTCTATCTGTTTGATAACCATTTCGCTAGTGACTGTGATACTACATAATTTATCTTCTTCAGGCCCACTAAAATACCTAATTCTTGGGATATTATTAGTGTCTTCCTGAGTGAAACCGAGAGAAAATAATTATTAAAAATAGAGCACATTTCATTCTCTTTGTCAGTAAGATACCCATAATTATTTTTAAGGGGACCTATCTTATCTCTAACTTTTGTTCTATACACCTGGAAAAACTTTTGGGTTAGTTTTCGAATCCCTAGCAACTTTAATTTCGTAGTCCCGCTTAGCTTTTCTTATCCCCTTTTTAACGTCCCTCTTAATGTCAATATACTGATTCATAAGATGACCCTCACCTCTTTTGATACGCCTATAAATTCCTTTATTCTGCCCTAAAAGATATTTGAGCCTATTATTCATCCATTTTGGGTCATTTCTATTCGATCTAATTTCTTTATATGGGATAAATGTTCTTTGGGCAGCATGTTAGTGGGACGGATTGTGAAGGACCTGCCTAGTATGGGCCAACAGGCCTGCTGCAGTGTTCCTCCTTTCTTATGTTCTTACATCACCCAACTGACCCTCTCCGATGTCCATACTTGAGCGCTGCTGCTCGTAATCTTTGATCTACGGAGTAGAGTAGTCCCTCTCAATCTTCCGTGGCGCCACCGCTGCCGCCTCTCTTGCCATCTCTCCATTTGTTACAGAAAGGGCCAAAACAGGCCTAGACATGGCCCCTGACTTGACAATATTATATACATATATATATGGAGGTACCACCTCTGGAACTTTATTGGGGACTTTCATCCTCAGAGAAGACAATAAACGTACCTCAGGGAAAACTCGAGGTTCTCCCCGGAGCTGTTTGAATATTTTCTTCTCCTACCACCCCCTATATATGATGATGGAATGCTTTATTAATAGACAGAATATTTATATATATATATATATATATATATATATATATATATATATATATATGGTATTGAAACATTTACCAAACTGCGGCAGGCCAGGGCTCGACCCCACGACACATTGTCCCACCTCAAGAGACAACGCAACGTACCTGTCACCATATTCATTCCGCCACCGATCCTCAAACAACATGAGCCTAGCAAACTAGGCTTGTTTCATGTTGCGAGGACACTTGGCAATGGATGCTCAAGGATTAATTTCAGCCTCCTCCTGTTGTTAGGATCGATGGAGGAATGGATATGGTGACACGTACGTTGTGTTGTCTCTTGAGGCGGGACAATGTGTCGTGGGTCGAGCCCTGGCCTGCCGCAGTTTAGTATATATATATATATATATATATATATATATATATATATATATATATATTATGTATATATATAACTGTATATATATAGAAAAAGAATAATTATATAATAACTGTTGCAGCAGAGCTCATGTAGAGATAGGTAAACTTTCACATACACTTCTTTAGAGCTCTTCAGAAGGAGCTTGGCAAGTTTACACAGCTCTGCAGGTTTCTTATTATACGCTCATGCATGTTTAAGGCCGTGGGCGTGATCAGCTGTGTGGGCGTTTCTCAGTGCCCGTGGGCGTAGGGCAGTAGTGGTAGAAGTGGCAGCACACAGTGTTCCACAGTGTAGTAGGTTCAGGGTAGGATGTGACGTGTGTAGCACACACTCGGATGTTGGTCAAGGTTGTGAGATATTTAACCTTAGGTAAAGTGTGAGTGGGCGCGGCCAACCCACGCTCACCCACACTCTCACACCACACACACTCAAACCCATACACTCACCTACACTCGCTCTCACACACCCAAAATGATCCACACACACACACACACACACACACAGTCTAGAGAAAGATATAGTGGAGGCAGGAACCATACATAGTTTTAAGACAAGGTATGATAAAGCTCATGGAGCAGGGAGAGCAGAGACCCAGTAGCAGACAGCGAAGAGGCGGGGCCAGGAGCTGAGTCTCGACCCCTGCAACCACAATTAGGTGAGTACACACACACACACACTTGGAGTGTAAGAAGGCGTTTGACACAGTTCCACACAAGAGATTAGTGCAAAAGCTGGAGAACCAGTCAGGGATAACAGGGAAGGCACTACAATGGATCAGGGAATACCTGTCAGGAAGACAGCAGCGAGTCATGGTACGTGGCGAGGTGTCAGAGTGGGCGCCTGTGACGAGCGGGGTTCCACAGGGATCAGTCCTAGGACCGGTGCTGTTTCTGGTATTTGTGAACATGACAGAAGGAATGTGAAATTGATAAGAATCCAATCGGATGAGGACCAGGCAGAAATACAAAGGGATCTGGACAGACTGCAGGCCTGGTCCAGCAACTGGCTCCTGAAGTTCAACCCCACCAAGAGTAAAGTCATGAAGATTGGGAAAGAAGACCGCAGACGGAGTACAGTCTAGGGGGCCAGAGACTACAAACCTCACTCAAGGAAAAGGATCTTGGGGTGAGTATAACACCGGGCACATCTCCTGAGGCGCACATCAACCAAATAACTGCTGCAGCATACGGGCGCCTAGCAAACCTAAGAACAGCATTCCGACATCTTAATAAGGAATCGTTCAGGAGCCTGTACACTGTGTACGTTAGGCCCATATTGGAGTATGCAGCGCCAGTTTGGAACCCACACCTAGCCAAGCACGTAAGGAAACGAGTGTGCAAAGGTTTGCAACAAGACTAGTCCCGGAGCTAAGAGGTATGTCCTACGAGGAGAGATTAAGGGATATCGACCTGACGACACGAAGAGAGGAGATAACATTATTATTAACATACATCAGTAAGAGAGGAGATAGGGGGGATATGATAACGACATATAAAATACTGAGAGGAATCGACAAGGTGGACAGACAGGATGTTCCAGAGATGGGACACAGCAACAAGGGGTCACAGTTGGAAGTTGAAGACTCAGATGAATCACGAGGATATTAGGAAGAATTTCTTTAGTCACAGAGTTGTCAGGAAGTGATGTAGTGGAGGCAGGATCCATACATAGCTTTAAGGAGAGGTATGATAAAGCTCATGGAGCAGGAAGAGTGACCTAGTAGCGACCAGTGAAGAGGCGGGGCCAGAAGCTATGACTCGACCCCTGCAACCACATATAGGTGAGTACTCAACACACACACAACACATACACATGCAGTAGCTGGGGAAGAGTTGTAGATCCAAGGAAGTAGTGCTCACCTTATCTTCCTTGGATCAACACTTAAAAGTACAAGCAATTGTACTATTTGTACGGGTTTAGAGCTTCTACCCACTGTAATTATATTAGTACTATTAATATCAATGTAAATATTTTTGTTATTAATATTGATAAAATTATATTTTATTTATTAACACTTCGGCCGTTTCCCACCAAGGCAGGTGACTCGAAACAGAAGAAACAGTTTCATCATCATTCACTCCATCACTGTCTTGCCAGAGGCGTGCTTACACTACAGTTATAAAACTGCAAAATTAACACCCCTCCTTCAGAGTGCAGACACTGTACTTCCCATCTCCAGGACTCAAGTCCGACCTGCCGGTTTCCCTTCATAAATATTACCTTGCTTACACTCCAACAGCACGTC
Organism: Cherax destructor; assembly: GCA_009830355.1. Classification (NCBI taxonomy): domain Eukaryota; kingdom Metazoa; phylum Arthropoda; class Malacostraca; order Decapoda; family Parastacidae; genus Cherax; species Cherax destructor. The sequence goes on along the minus strand of WNWK01008024.1, from coordinate 68,660 downwards.
AAGTCATTAAAAACATGTCTCCACTCGCTACTATTTAACACGCTCACTAACGCATGCTGTAAGTCCAAGCTCCTCGCACACAAAGCCTCCTTTACCCCCTCCCTCCAACCTTTCCTAGGCAGACTGTGAAGGTTCACACAGCCTATCAGATACTCAAAGAATATTTGATGAGGCTGGTTCCTCCTTATGGAAATAAAAAGAAAATTAAAAAATAACATAATAAGATAAACAATTTCATTATAATAAAAATTAGTCAAGAATATGAAACATTTAAACGTGAAATTTATACTTTAAGCAAAAATTATAAATTAAATAGAGAAAGTGGAAAAGTTTGCACTTAGTGATTCAAAGCTAATATGTACACGCTGAGGTAGTGTATAATGGTGCCGTGCCGATGTTCTGGTGCCGTGCCGATGTTCTGGGCACGTAACTCGGAATTGTGGTGTGGAACGCAGAGTCGTTGTTGATGATGGGGGGGGGGGTCACAGTTGATCGTGACTACACACAGTCGACAGTGTCCCCAACACGCTTATATATTCTGCCGAGGAGAGGTTGACTGATCCTCTGACCACAACACTGTAGAAGCAGTTAAGCTGGCAGTCAAGAACCACCATGAACACTGATATAGTTACAACTGGGAGAAGGCTGCTTGGATGGTGTGCAGCTGACTGGCTGGTCAGCTGTGTAAGGAAGGGGACCAGTGTAGGTAGAGAGGTGACGTCTACGATCTTGGCCAGATCACTGCTGTCCTTATCTTTATCCTGCATGAGGCGGATGACCCGAGCCGACATTCAAGGCTAAAAGGGAAGTAAACATAGTTACACACCACTCGACAAATCACTCACACGACAAATCACTCACACGACAAATCACTCACACGACACGTGTACGGCCTTAAGAAATGGTGAGGATTAAAAGATGACATAACTACGTAAATTCAAAACAAGGCAGCAATATATTAAGTCTAAAACCCTAAATAAGAGTGAAGCTCTTATTAAGACTAACCTAATCCCAAAACAATAATTTAGACAGGAGTGGAACGAATACTTACGGATTTGATGAGAGCCGCAAGTCAAGTGACTAACCACAGGTCGGCGACGCCCTCGTCACCTCCCACCGGGTGCAGAAGGGTGGGGATGTAGCGGGAACTATGCATCCACCCTAACTGAACAAGCATACTACCCACCAAACGACCACCACCTTACATTCATACTTCCACTACTCCTATGTAATGAACTTTTCCCTCACACTGATCCCTACCCCGCCTCCCTTCCACTACACATTTATATGCTCTCCAAGTTATTCTATTTTGTTCCATCATCTCTAAACGTTTGAACCCCCTCAACAACCCCTAGTCAGCCCTCTGGATAATGCTTTTAGTAACCCCAAACCTCCTCCTAAGTTCGAAACTATGGATCCTCTGCATTATATTCACACCACACATTGCCCTCAGACATGACATCTCCACTGCCTCCAGCCTATGCTTCACGCCCATATAAAAGCATTGGTATAACTATACTCTCATACATTCCTCTCATTGCTTCCACAGATAACGTTCTTTGTCTCCACAGACTCCTCAGTGCACCACTCACCTTTTTTTCCTCATCAGTTCTATGGTTAACATCTTTCATAGACCCATCTGCTGACAAGTCCACTCCCAAATATCTAAATACATTCACTGCCTCCAAACTCCCTCCAATCCGATATCCAATCTTTCATTGTCTTTTTTTTTTGTTATCCTCATCACCTTACTCTTTCCTATGTTCACTTTTAATTTCCTTCTTATACATATCTTTCCAAACTCATCTACAATCCTCTGCAACTTTTCCAGAATCTCCCAAAATGACAGTGTCATTAACAAAAAGCAACTCCCACTTTGTGTTAGATTCTTTATCTTTTAATCCAACACATCTTGCCAACACCCGAGCATTCACGTCTCTTACAGCCTTATATATATATATATATATATATATATATATATCTTGAACAACCATGTTGACATCACACATCCTTGTCTAAGGACTACTTTTACTGGGAAATAATCTCCCTCTCTCCTACATACTCTAACCTGAGTCTTATTGTCCTCATAAAAACTCTTCACTGCTTTCAGTAACCTACCTCCTATTCCATACACCTGCAACATCTGCCACTTTGCTTCCCTATCCACCCTGTCATATGCCTTTTCCAAATCTATAACTGCAACAAAAATCTCTCTATTTTTATCTAAACACTGTTCACTGTAAACACTTGGTCTACACTGTTCACTGTAAACACTTGGTCTACACTGTTCACTGTAAACACTTGGTCTACACACCCCCTACCCTTCCTAAAACCTCCTTGTTCATCTGCTATCCTGCACTCAGTCTTACTCTTAATTCTTTCAATAATAACTCTACCATACACTTTACCAGGTATACTCAACAGACTTATTCCTCTATAATTTTTACACTCTTTTGTCCCCTTTGCCTTTATACAAAGGAACTATGCATGCTCTCTGCCAATCCCTAGGTATCTTACCCTCTTCCATACATTTATTAAATAAAAACACTAGCCACTCCAAAACTATATCCCCACCTGCTGTTAACATTTCTATCTTTATCCCAGTTGCTTAACCCCCTTTCATTCTACCCACTGCCTCATGCACTTCCCTCACACTCACAACTGGCTTTTTCTCACTCCTACAAGATCTTGTACCTCCCTCCTCATTACACAATATCACAGCTTCCCTCTCCTCATCAACATTTAACAATCTCACTCCAAAACTTTTTCTTATCACCAAAATTTGTTGACAGCATCTCACCCACTCTCTCATTTGCTCTTTTACCTTCCTTCACTACTCTCTTAATGTCATTTTCCTCTCCATATACTCCTCCCTTCTTGTATCGCTTCTACTTTGTAAAAACTTCTCATATTCTAACTTTTTCTCTCTTACTACGCTCTTTACCTCAACATTCCACCAGTCGCTCTTCTTCCTTCCCTCTCCCACTTCCCTGTAACTACACACTTCTGCTGAACACTTCAACACTGTATTCTTAAATCTACCTCATACCTCTTCAGCTTCATTGCCTATATACTCTAATTGGTCCATTTTTCTTCTAATAGTTGTTTATATCTTACCTCTAACTGCCTCCTCCTTTAATTTGTAAATCTTCACCTCTCTCTTACTTGCTGAATACATTCTCCTTGTATCCCATCTACCTTTTACTCTCACTGTAGCTACAACTTAACAATGATCAGATATATCTGTGGCCCCTCTATAAACATGTACATCCTGAAGTCTATCCAACAGTCTTTTATCTACCAATACGTAGTCCAACAAACTACTGTCATAACGCCTTATATCATATCTCGTATGCTTATTTATCCTTTGTTTCTTAAAATATATATTGCCTATTACCAAACCCTTTTCTATATAAAATCCAATCGAAAGGCTCCCATTATCATTTACACCTGGCACCCCAAACTTACCTACCACACCCTCTAAATGTTTCTCCTACTTTAGCATTCAGGTCCCCTACCACAATTACTCTCTCACTTAGTTCAAAAGTTCCTACACACTCGCTTAACATCTCGCAAAATCTCTCTCCTCTACACTCCTCTCTTCTCCAGGTGCCTAAATACTTATTATAACCCACTTTTTCACATCCAACCCTTATTTTAATCCATATAATCCTTGAATTTATACATTTATATTCCCTCTTTTATAACTGATCCTTCAACATTATTGCTACACTTCCTTAGCTCTAACTCTCTCAGATACTCCTCACTTAATCCCATTTATTTCTCCCCACTGAAACTCGCCTACCACATTATGTTGTTTTGCTTAGAGCTACTACATCCAACATCTTAGAGCTACTACATCCAACATCTTAGAGCTACTACATCCAACATCTTAGAGCTACTACATCCAACATCTTAGAGCTACTACATCCAACATCTTAGAGCTACTACATCCAACATCTTAGAGCTACTACATCCAACATCTTAGAGCTACTACATCCAACATCTTAGAGCTACTACATCCAACATCTTAGAGCTACTACATCCAACATCTTAGAGCTACTACATCCAACATCTTTTCATTCATAACACTGGAGCGGGGAAGTGCCGCTGTTGCCTTACTTGATATAGTTAATACAGGAGAAAGGGTTACTAGCCTCTTGCTGCTGGCATTTCAGTCGCCTCTTACGTTACGCATAGCTTACGGAGGAGAGATTCCTTTCCACTTCCCCATGGGGATAAAAGGAAATACATAAGAACAAGAACCATACAGAAAATATAAGAAAATTCAGATAGTTGTTTATATACATACGTGTACATGTATATGTAGTGTGACCAAAGTGTAAGTAGATAGTTGTTTATATACATACGTGTACATGTATATGTAGTGTGACCAAAGTGTAAGTAGATAGTTGTTTATATACATACGTGTACATGTATATGTAGTGTGACCAAAGTGTAAGTAGAAGTAGCAAGATGCAACTGTTGTCTTCAGTGTTTATCAAACACAGAAAAACATACCAGCAATCCTACCATTGTGTAAAACAATTAAAAGTTTCTATTTCACACACATTTGGCAGGATAGTAGTACCTCCCTGGGTGGTTGCTGTCTACCAACCTACTACCACAGGACGGTAGTACCTCCCTGGGTGGTTGCTGTCTACCAACCTACTATCACAGGATGGTAGTACCTCCCTGGGTGGTTGCTGTCTACCAACCTACTACCACAGGACGGTAGTACCTCCCTGGGTGGTTGCTGTCTACCAACCTACTACCACAGGACGGTAGTACCTCCCTGGGTGGTTGCTGTCTACCAACCTACTATCACAGGATGGTAGTACCTCCCTGGGTGGTTGCTGTCTACCAACCTACTACCACAGGACGGTAGTACCTCCCTGGGTGGTTGTTGTCTACCAACCTACTAATACAGGACGGTAGTACCTCCCTGGGTGGTTGCTGTCTACCAACCTACTACCACAGGACGGTAGTACCACCCTGGGTGGTTGTTGTCTACCAACCTACTAATACAGGATGGTAGTACCTCCCTGGGTGGTTGTTGTCTACCAACCTACTATCACAGGACGGTAGTACCTCCCTGGGTGGTTGTTGTCTACCAACCTACTATCACAGGACGTAGTACCTCCCTGGGTGGTTGTTGTCTACCAACCCACTATCACAGGACGGTAGTACCTCCCTGGGTGGTTGTTGTCTACCAACCTACTATCACAGGACGGTAGTACCTCCCTGGGTGGTTGTTGTCTACCAACCCACTATCACAGGACGGTAGTACCTCCCTGGGTGGTTGTTGTCTACCAACCCACTATCACAGGACGGTAGTACCTCCCTGGGTGGTTGTTGTCTACCAACCTACTATCACAGGACGGTAGTACCTCCCTGGGTGGTTATTGTCTACCAACCTACTATCACAGGACGGTAGTACCTCCCTGGGTGGTTGTTGTCTACCAACCTACTATCACAGGACGGTAGTACCTCCCTGGGTGGTTGCTGACTACCAACCTACTATCACAGGATGGTAGTACCTCCCTGGGTAGTTGCTGTCTACCAGCTTACTACCACAAGATAGTAGTACCTCCTTGGATGGTTGCTGTCTACCAACCTACTACCACATTTTGGTAGTACCACCCTGGGTGGTTGCTGTCTACCAGCCTACTACCACAAGATGGTAGTACCTCCTTGGATGGTTGCTGTCTACCAGCCTACTACCACAGGATGGTAGTACCTCCCTTGGCGGTTGCTGTCTACCAGCCTACTACCACAGGATGGTAGTACCACCCTTGGTAGTTGCTGTCTACCAGCCTACTACCACAGGAAGGTAGTACCACTCTGGGTGGTTGCTGTCTACTAGCCTACTACCACAGGATGATAGTACCACCCTGGGTGGTGGTTGTCTACCAGCCTACTAAAACAGGATGGTAGTACCACCCTGTGTGGTGTCTGTCTACCAACCTACTACCACAAGATGGTAGTACCACCCTTGGTAGTTGCTGTCTACCAGCCTACTACCACAAGATGGTAGTACCACCCTGGGTGGCTGCTGTCTAGCAGCCTACTAATTATAATAGTAATAATAATGACAGTAATAATATATGGTGGGTTAGTGAGAATATTCTCACCTGCCTCACAATATTACCTCAAACAATTATTATAATAATGATTGTTATTATTATTATTAAGGAGGGAGTGGTAAACCCGTAGGGAAGACTCCACCATGTCATCATATATAATGAAAAACAACTTGAATTATTATGTTGTCTCTGTCTTTATTACTGTGTTGTCTTTATTATTATTATTATTATTATTATTATTACAATCTAAAGAAGCTCTAAACCACAAGGGTTATACAGCTGTCTTTATTACTGTGTTGTCTCTCTTATTGTGTTGTCTTTATTACTGTGTTGTCTCTCTTATTGTGTTGTCTTTATTACTGTGTTGTCTTTATTACTGTGTTGTCTTTATTACTGTGTTGTCTTTATTACTGTGTTGTCTTTATTACTGTGTTGTCTTTATTACTGTGTTGTCTCTCTTATTGTGTTGTCTTTATTACTGTGTTGTCTCTCTTATTGTGTTGTCTTTATTACTGTGTTGTCTTTATTACTGTGTTGTCTTTATTAATGTGTTGTCTCTCTTATTACTGTGTTGTCTCTCTTATTGTGTTCTTTCTTTATTACTCTTAGTCTTTCTTCTCTTTATTCACTTTCTTCTTCTCCCTGCACCAGACATAAACAACCAGAGGTATATACAGAGAAAGATCGCAGTCAACAGGATTCGAAACCACGTCAGGGGAGTCTGTCAAGGTTCCCCAAGTTACGCTGTTGTGTTGTAGATTCGCCGGTATAATCGCCCGGCCCGGGCATTTTCCAAGAGGTGGCCCGACCTTGGCTCCCTGTCGAGGAAGTGTCTCAGTCCAATGTCTACCATGGGAGGAGGTACAAGTACCTCCTCGTCTTCTGGGATCAGCTGTCCCCAGGCCTTGCCCCATTCCCCGCCCCCCACGGGGCTCGGAGGGAGAAGCTAGGCACCTTGGGCTGCCACAAACCCCGCTCACACTGAGCTCGAAGGGTGTGGCAGCTACGTAGCAGCAGACGATATCAGGAGGTGCAAAGGCAGCAAGCACTACAGGATCCTTTTGGAGCCACAGCGCTTTGGGCATTAAGCCCGAGCTCTGGGGAAGCTCAAGAATGCATCTTGCTGTGTGTGTTGCTGCTCCTGCTACTACACTTGTCCGTTGCACTCTTCCCCAAGTGACACTTTAGACCACTAGGCCACAGATGCCTCAAAAGCTGGGCAGCCCTGTTTACAAGGGCTCCATGTTGATATAAAAATCGCTTGTGAGGTCAGAACACAGAGGAGGAGAATGAAACAAATTGAAACCATGCTTGAGTCCCACTGTTGTGCCCGAGCCGGGAAGAAACATAGTTTGTAAAACAGGCTGCCTAGCTTTAGAGGCATCTGTGGCCGAGTGGTGTAGAGCGTCACTTGGGGAACTTTGCCAAGCTCCCCTGGCGTGGCTTTGAATCCTGATGACTTCGACACACACACACACACACACACACACACACACACACACACATACGGCACTAAATTATATACCAGTGTCACTGACGTGTATAGTATGCAAAGTCATGGAGAAGATTATCAGGAGGAGAGTGGTGGAGCACCTGGAACGGAGCAAGATTATAAACGACAACCAGCACGGATTCATGGAAGGCAAATCCTGTGTCACAAACCTTCTGGAGTTTTATGACAAGGTAACAGAAGTAAAACACCAGAGAGAGGGGTGGGTTGACTGCATTTTCTTGAACTGCAAGAAGACCTTCGACACAGTTCCTCACAAGAGAGTAGTACAGAAACTAGAGGATCAGGTACGTATAACAGGAAGGGCACTGCAATGGATCAGGGAATACCTGACAGGGAGGCAACAACCTGTCATGGTACCAGATGAGGTATCACATTGGGCGCCTGTGACGAGCGGGGTCCCACAGGGGTCAGTCCTAGGACCAGTGCTGTTTTTGGTATATGTGAATGATATGACGGAAGGGATAGACTCAGAAGTGTCCCTGTTTACAGATTATGTGAAGTTAATGAGAAGAATTAAATCAGATGAGGACCAGGCAGGACTACAAAAAGACCTGGACAGGCTGGGCACGTGGTCCAGCAACAGGCTACTCGAATTTAACCCCGCCAAATGCAAAGTCATAAAGATCGGGGAAGGGCAAAGAAGACAGCAGACATAGTATAGACTAGGTGGCCAAAGATTGTAAACCTCACTCAAGGAGAAAGATCTTGGGGTGAGTATAATACCGAACACGTCTCCGGAAACACACATCAACCAGATAACCGCTGCAGCATATGGGCGCCTGGCAAACCTGAGAATAGCGTTCCGATACCTCAGTAAGGAATCGTTCAAGACACTGTACACCGTGTACGTCAGGCCCATACTGGAGTATGCAGCACCAGTTTGGAACCCACACCTGGTCAAGCACGTCAAGAGAAAGTGCAAAGGTTTGCAACAAGGCTAGTTCCAGAGCTAAGGGAAATGTCCTTCGAAGAAAGGTTAAGGGAAATCGGCCTGACGACACTGGAGGACAGGAGGGTTAGGGGAGACATGATAACGACATACAAAATATTGCGAGGAATAGATAAGGTGGACAGAGACAGGATTTTTCAGAGATGGGACACAGAAACAAGGGGTCATAATTGGAAATTGAAGACTCAGATGATTCAAAGAGATGTTAGGAAATATTTTTATCAGTCACAGAGTTGTCAGGAAGTGGAATAGTCTGGAAAGTGAGGTAGTGGATACAGGAACCATACATAGCTTTAAGACGAGGTAAGACGAGGAATGATAAAGCTCATGGAGCAGGGAGAGGACCTAGAAGAGATCAGTGAAGGAGCGGAGCCAGGAGCTGAGTCTCGACCCCTGCAACCACAAATAGGTGAGTACAACACACACACACACACACACACACACAACAACACACACACATATACACACACAAACAACACACACATACACACTCACATTCACACACACATAAGAACATAAGAAAGAAGGAACACTGCAGCAGGCCTACTGGCCCATGCGAGGCAGGTCCAATTCTCCCACCTACTTAAGCCAATGCCTTGACCTAGTCATGTCAGTCGCATTCACTTAAGGGAGGAGCACGGCATCTGACCTAGTAGCACAAGCTAGTCAGGTCCAACTCACACCCACCCACACCAACTCATGTATTTATCAAACCTATTTTTAAAACTACACAACGTCTTAGTTTCTATGACGGTACTCGGGAGTTTGTTCCACTCATCCACAACTCTATTACCAAACCAGTGCTTTCCTATATCCTTCCATAATCTGAATTTTTCCAATTTAAAGCCATTGCTGCGAGTCCTGTCTTGGCTAGATATTTTTAGCACGCTATTTACATCCCCTTTATTTATTCCTGTTTTCCATTTATACACCTCAATTATATCACCCCTAATTCTACGCCTTTCTAGAGAGTGTAGATTCAGGGCCCTCAGTCTATCGTCATAGGGAAGATTTCTGATACATGGGATCAACTTTGTCATCCTCCTTTGTACGTTTTCCAGTGCATTTATATCCATTCTGTAATACGGTGACCAGAACTGTGCAGCATAATCTAAATGAAGAATAACCAAGGATATATAGAGTTGAAGAACAACCTGAGGACTTCTATTGTTTATACTTCTTGATATGAAGCCATGGATTCTGTTAGCTTTATTGCGAACACTTATGCACTGTTGGTTTGGATTTAGATTGCTGTTAACCAGAACTCCTAAATCCTTTTCGCAATCTGTAATATTAAAATCTACATTATTTAGTTTATATGTGGCATGGTTATTTTCCTGCCCAACATTTAGAACTTTGCATTTGTCTATATTAAACTGCATCTGCCACTTCTCCGACCATTGCATCAGTCTATTCAAATCCTCCTGGAGTGCTCTAATGTCCTCATTAGAATGAATTGGATGGCCTATTTTGGTGTCATCAGCAAATTTGCTTATGTCGCTATTTATTCACTCATCTATATCGTTTATGTAAATTGTGAACAACAAGGGGCCCAACACTGACCCCTGTGACGTTCCCCCATTCTGATTTCTCCCCATTTATGCAAACTCTCTGCTGCCTATTTGTCAACCATGCCTCTACCCAGGAAAAAAAATCTCCTATTCCGTGTGCCTCTTAAGTATTGTCAACAGCCTCTGATGTGGAACTCTATCGAAAGCCTTACTGAAGTCCATATACACTATCATATTCAATACCATGATCTACCTCCTCAAATACCTTAGTGAAGAAGGTTAGTAAATTCGTAAGACAAAAACGCCCCTTAGTAAAACCGTGCTGAGATTCACACACTCATATACACACAAACTCACATAAACACACACAAACACACATACACTCACACACTCATATACACTTACATTCACACTATTATGCACACATACCACACCTTGGCTACGTCAGCTTCCTGGTTCAGTCCTTCAAGATAGAGAGTTGCTGCTCCATTTGTACCTCACCATCTACCATTGTTTGAGAAGTGTGTGTGTGTGTTTTGTGTGTGTGTGTGTGTGTGTGTTGTGTGTGTGTGTGTGTGTGTGTGTGTGTGTGTTGTGTGTGTGTGTTTGTGTGTGTGTTTTGTGTGTGTGTTGTGTGTGTGTTTGTGTGTGTGTTTTGTGTGTGTGTGTGTGTGTTTTGTGTGTGTGTGTGTGTGAGTGTTGTATGTGTGTGTATGTGTTGTATGTGTCTGTGTGTTTGTGTGTGTATGTGTGTTTGTACGTCACTTTCTCCTACACACACCACAGTTACGACATATTTTAGAGCACGACCCAGACCAGCAGACCTACTGTACCACCACCCACACCACGACCACAGACCAGCAGACCTACTGTACCACCACCCACACCACGACCCAGACCAGCAGACCTACTGTACCACCACCCACACCACGACCCAGACCAGCAGACCTACTGTACCACCACCCACACCACGACCCAGACCAGCAGACCTACTGTACTAACACCCACACCACGACCCAGACCAGCAGACCTACTCTACCACCCACACCACGACCCAGACCAGCAGACCTACTGTACCAACACCTACACCACGTCCCAGACCAGCAGACCTACTGTACCAACACCTACACCACGTCCCAGACCAGCAGACCTACTGTACCAACACCCACACCACCACCCAGACCAGCAGACCTACTGTACCACCACCCACACCTCGACACAGTCAAGCAGACCTACTGCACCACCCAGACCAGCAGACCTACTGTACCAACACCCACACCACAACCCAGACCAGCAGACCTTCTGTACCAACACCCACACCACAACCCAGACCAGCAGACCTTCTGTACCAACACCCACACCTCCACCCAGACCAGCAGACCTTCTGTACCAACACCCACACCACCACCCAGACCAGCAGACCTACTGTACCACCACCTACACCACCACCCAGACCAGGAGACCTGCTTTACCTCCACCCAGACCAACAGACCTTCTGTACCACCACCCACACCACCACCCAGACCAGGAGACCTGCTTTACCACCACACAGACCAGCAGACCTTCTGTACCACCACCCATACTAGCAGACTTACTGTACCACCACCCACATCACCCAGACAAGCAGACCTGTACCGCCACCCACACCACCACCCAGACCACCAGACCTACTGTACCACCACCCAGACCAGCAGACCTACTGTACGACCACCCACTCCACCAGACAGACCAGAAGACCTACTGTATCACCACCCACACCACCACCCAGACCAGCAGACCTACTGTACCACCACCCACAGCACTACCCAGACCAGCAGACCTACTGTACCACCACCCACACCACGCCCCAGGCCAGCAGACCTACTGTACCACCACCCACACCACCACAAAGACAAGCAGACCTACTGTACCACCACCTACACCACCCAGACCAGCAGACTTACTGTACCACCACGCACACCACGATCCAGACCAGCAGACCTACTATACCACCACCCAAACCACGACCCAGACCAGCAGATCTACTGTACCACCACCCACACCTCGACACAGACCAGCAGACCTACTGTACCACCACCCACTCCACCACCCAGACCAGCAGACCTACTGTACCACCACCCACTCCACCACCCAGACCAGCAGACCTACTGTACCACCACCCACACCACCACCCAGACCAGCAGACCTACTGTACCACCACCCACAGCACTACCCAGACCAGCAGACCTGTACCACCACCCACACCACGCCCCAGGCCAGCAGACCTACTGTACCACCACCCACACCACAAATACCAGTAGACCTACTGCACCACCTCCCAGACCAGCAGACTTACTGTACCACCACGCACACCACGATCCAGACCAGCAGACCTACTATACCACCACCCAAACCACGACCCAGACCAGCAGATCTGCTGTACCACCACCCACACCTCGACACAGACCAGCAGACCTACTGTACCAACACCCACTCCACCAGCCAGACCAGCAGACCTATTGTACCACCACCCACACCACCAGACCTACTGTACCACCACCCACACTACCCAGACCAGCAGACCTACTGTACCACCACCTACATCACCAAGTCCAGCAGACCTACTGTACCACCACCCACACTACCCACACCAGCAGACCTACTGTACCACCACCCACACCACGACCCAGACCAGCAGACCTACTGTACCACCACCCACACCACTACACAGACCAGCACACCTACTGCACCACCTCCCAGACTGTTACAAAATGACCAGATATCTATTAGTAATAGACATCTCCAGTGAACACTAGAAAGGATAGCCCTTCTAGCATCCAGCCTGTTACTGGGCTTTTGCAACAAAGTCAGTATCCTGGTCCAGTTATCCGATATATTCATTGGTCTCCAGGAGGATTACAACTGATAGGGTACTAACCAATGAATAATATTTAATAGATTTATTAACAAAGAGTCTAGGGAAGATATTAATTAAGATATCAATTAGGAGGTTAGCTCCTACACTTCTCTCATATACAATAAGGCTGTGCTGAGGGCACATATATCTAAATGACTCTGAAGTACCATCAGGTACAATGTCAGCAATTACAATAATACAGATATATACAAATAAGTATAGATGTGTGTATGAGGGAGCTCCGGGTAACTCTTAAGACTCGACTCAACCAGTGTCTGTCTGAACAACTTCTCATAAGCTAACTTCTCTAACAAACTGACAATCAGAACACTCCACCAGACAGACCAGCAGACCCACTGTACCACCACCCACACCACAACCCAGACCAGCAGACCCACTGTACCACCACCCACACCACAACCCAGACCAGCAGATGTACTGTACCACCACCCAGGGCATCAGACCCACTGTACCACCACCCACTCCACCATCCAGACCAGTAAACCTACTGTTCCTCCACCCACACCACCCACTCCACCCACACAACGCACTTTACCCACACCACGCACTCCATCCACACCAAACCACTCATCCCACACCACCCACTCCACCTACACCACCCACTCCACCCACACCATGCACTCCACCCACACCACCCACTCCACCCACACGCACTCCACTACACTACCCACTCCACCCACACCACGCACTACATCCACACTACCCACACCTCCACCCACACCACTCACACCACCCACTCTACCACACCACCCACTTCACCCACACCACCTACTTCACCCACACCACCCACTTCACCCACACCACCCACACCACTCACACCACCCACACCACTCGCACCACCCACGCCACCCACTCCACCCACACCACCCACACCACCCACACCACCCACTCTACCCACACCACCCACACCTCCACCCACACCACTCACACCACTCACTCTACCTACACCACTCACACCACCCACTGCACCTACACCACTCACACCACCCACTGCACCCACACCACCCACACTACCCACACCTCCACCCACACCACCCACTCCACCCACACCTCCACCCACACCACTCACACCACTCACTCTACCTACACCACCCACACCTCCACCCACACCACACCACTCTACCCACACCACCCACTCCACCCACACCTCCCACCCACACCACTCACACCACCCACCTACCACACCACCCACTCTACCCACCACCACGCCACCCACTCCACCCACACCACACCACCCCACCCACACCACCCACACTCCACCCACACCACTCACACCACCACTCTACCTACACCACTCACACCACCCACTGCACCTACACCACTCACACCACCCACTGCACCCACACCACCCACCTACCCACACCTCCACCCACACCACACCACCTCCACCCACACCTCCACCCACACCACTCACTCTCACACCACCCACACCTCCCACCCACACCACCCACTTCACCCACACCACCCACACCACTCACACCACCCACACCACTCGCACCACCCACCCACCACACCCACCCACACCACCCACACCACCCACACCACCCACTCACCCACACCACCCACACACCTCCACCCACACCCACTCACACCACTCACCTCTACCCTACACCACTCACACCACCCACCTGCACCTACCACCCACTCACACCACCCACTGCACCCACACCACCCACACTACCCACACCTCCACCCACACCACCCACTCCACCCACACCTCCACCCACCACCACTCACACCACACTCACTCTACTACACCACTCCCACACCTCCACCCACACCACCCACCCCACCCACACCACCCACTCCACCCACACCTCCACCCACACCACTCACACCACCCACTCTACCTACACCACCCACTCTACCTACACCACCCACTCTACCCACACCACCCACACCACTCACACCACCCACTCCACCTACACCACCCACTCCACCTGGTCTGCCTCACCACAACAACACGTCTTCCTGTTCTTAGACTGACATTTTTATGAAACTGTGTAACATGAACTGAACAGTTTTGTTACTATTGTTCTTCCTGACTGTGTTCTTGGTAGTGTTCTTCCTGACACAGTTCTTGGCAGTGTTCTTCCTGACAGTGTTCTTGGTAGTGTTCCTCCTGACACAGTTCTTCCAGTGTTCTTCCTGACTATGTTCTTGGCAGTGTTTTTCCTGACTGTGTTCTTGGTAGTGTTCGTCCTGACAGTTCTTCCAGTGTTCTTGACAGTGTTCTTCCTGACTGTGTTCTTGGCAGTGTTCTTCCTGACTGTGTTCTTGGCAGTGTTCTTCCTGACTCAGTTCTTCCAGTGTTCTTCCTGACAGTGTTCTTGACAGTGTTCTTCCTGACTGTTCTTGGCAGTGTTCTTCCTGACTCAGTTCTTCCAGTGTTCTTGGCAGTGTTCTTCCTGACACAGTTCTTCCAGTGTTCTTGCTGACAGTGTTCTTTCTGGCAGTGTTCTTGACAGTGTTCTTGGTAGTGTTCTTCCAGTGTTCTTGGTAGTGTTCTTCCTGACAGTGTTCTTGGCAGTGTTCTTCCTGACAGTGTTCTTGGCAGTGTACTTCCTGACACAGTTTTTACAGTGTTCTTGGTAGTGTTCTTCCTGACAGTGTTCTTGGTAGTGTTCTTCCTGACAGTGTTCTTGGCAGTGTTCTTCCAGTGATCTTGGTAGTGTTCTTCCTGACAGTGTTCTTGGCAGTGTTCTTCCAGTGATCTTGGTAGTGTTCTTCCAGACTGTTCTTGGTATTGTTCTTCCTGACAGTGTTCTTGGTAATGTTCTTCCAGACAGTGTTCTTAGTAGTGTTGTTCCTGACAGTGTTCTTGGCAGTGTTCTTGGCAGTGTTCTTCCTGACAGTGTTCTTGGCAGTGTTCTTCCTGACAGTGTTCTTGGCAGTGTTATTCCTGACTCAGTTCTTCCAGTATTCTTCCTGAGAAGGTATGGAGGGCAGGGGTGTAATTTGACAGGGTATGGAGGGCAGGGGGTGTAGTTTGAGAGGGTAGGGTGGGCAGGGGTGTGATTTGACAGGGTATGTAGGGCAGGTGTGTAATTTGACAAGGTATGGAGGGCCGGTGTGTTGTTTGACAGGGTATGAAGGGCAGGGGTGTGGTTTGACAGGGGTATGAAGGACAGGGGTGTGGTTTGACAGGGTATGAAGGGCAGGGGTGTGGTTTGACAGGGTATGGATGGCATGGGTGTAGTTTGACAGGGGTAAGAAGGGCAGGGGTGTGGTTTGACAAGGGTGTGAAGGGCAGGGGTATGGTTTGACAGGGGTAGAAGGGCACGGGTGTGGTTTGACAGGGGTATGAAGGGCAGGGGTGTGGTTTGACAGGGTATGGAGGGTAGGGGTGTAGTTTGACAGGGTATGGAGGGCGGGGGAGAGTGGGCAAGGTTCGTCATTCATAGGGTCATGTTAAAACAGCATTGTGAGCAATGCAGGTTGGGCAAGCCAGGTCGTTGGAGGGCAGGCTGGGTACTGGGAGGTGGGGCAGGGTACTAGGGTGGGGCTGGGTACTGGGAAGTGGGGCAGGGTACTAGGGTGGGGCAGGGTACTGGGAGGTGGGGCAGAGGCACCTCCCACTGGAAGGTCAGTAGGGCGGGGCCACCACTGAGGGTGGGTCCAACACCTGCCACCATCACTACGTTGTCTGCCACCATTGATACCACCTGCACCACTGACACCACCTGCACCACTGACACCACCTGCCAGGGTTCACCTGTCAAGGAAGGTGCAGGGGCACCACCACCTGCAAGTGTACCTGTAGTGGGTACACCTGTGTACAAGTAGATAACTTACCTGTGAAACACCTGTAGATACCTGTGAAACACCTGTAGATACCTGTGAAACACCTGTAGATACCTGTGAAACACCTGTAGATACTTGTGAAACACCTGTAGATACTTGTAAAACACCTGTAGATACTTGTGAAACCCCTGTAGATACCTGTGAAACCTCTCGGTGATTCGTGAAACCTGTGTTTGTGAACCTCAGTGATACATAGTCCACAACTGGTTACAGTGAATGAAAATGTAATGGCTGGTTACAGTGACACATAAGGCTTGTTATGGATGGTTACAGTGACACATAAGGCTTGTTATGGATGGTTACAGTGACACATAAGGCTTGTTATGGATGGTTACAGTGATAAATAAAGCTTGTTATGGATGGTTACAGTGATACATAAAGCTTGGTGAGAGTGCTAGAAGATCTCTTTAAATTACTGTTGGAGTGGCACTCAGTGCCTGGAACTCCTCCCTCCAGTGCCAACCACTCAGCACAGTTCAACTGTTAGTGACTATGGAGGAACTAGTATTTTTGTCGTTCTTTGTGTTTAGAATAGTTTGTTAGTGATTGCGGCACTGATTTGGGCATTACTGATGCCCCCGGATGTAAGCTAGTTGATTAACTAGCTGTGAGTGAAATGACTGGGGCAGCAGCACTAGCAGCGGCACAGCAAAGGGCTGCCAGCTCCAGTAGTAGTGCTGCCACTACCACCACTACAAGTAGTAATAGTACCACCACGAATAACACCACTGCCAATAGTGATAGTGCCAGCAGGGATAACACTGATAATACTATCAATCCCACTGCTTCCACTAGTGATAATATCAGTCCCATTGCTACCACCAGCACCACCAGCACCACCACCACCAGCACCACCAGCACCACCACCACCAGCACCACCACCACCACCACCAGCACCACCACCACCAGACGCCCTCGTCGGAGTGGAGTCCCTCACACCCTCAATCGCCCTCCACCGGAAGTCTTACAGCTTTACACTAACGATGTGGATATCATACCCACCCCTGCCCTGCTGCACCGAGGGCTGCCCAACCTTAGTGGCAGCCCCAGCCCCATGCCAAGCCCCAGGCCTAGCCCCAGGGCCAGCCCCAGGCCCAGCCCTAGAGTCATGGCAGCAAACACTGTTAATCACATGAAGAGAAAGATCTCAGAAGCCATCCAGCTTAAGCCAGATAGTCTAACCTTCCTGGTAAGTTAAGCCAGATTGTCTCACCTTCCTGATAAGTTAAGCCAGATAGTCTCACCTTCCTGATAAGTTAAGCCAGATAGTATCACCTTCCTGATAAGTTAAGCCAGATAGTCTCACCTTCCTGATAAGTTAAGCCAGATAGTATCACCTTCCTGATACGTTAAGCCAGATAGTATCACCTTCCTGATAAGTTAAGCCAGATAGTATCACCTGATAAATTAAGAGGTGCCACCAAAACAAAGGGTGTCTAATCACTTAGTTGAAGTTGTCTCCCTGGGTGTACTGTCTTGGGAGCTACACACTCATCCCGGCGACTCTGACACATCTTCAAACATTCCCGGAACTCTTCTTTCCTAACCACGTCTAGCACGGCCTCTGATTCTGCTTCCTTCTCATTAACGTCGTTAAAACACCGCTCCTTGAGGGCTATTTTAATTTTGGGGAAGAGAAAGTAGTCGCAGGGAGCTAGATCTGGGGAGTAGGAGGTTGGGGCAGGGAGCTAGAGCTGGGGAGTAGGAGGCTGGGGCAGAGAGCTAGATCTGGGGAGTAGGAGGCTGGGGCAGGAAGCTAGATCTGGGGAGTAGGAGGCTGGGGCAGGGAGCTAAATCTGGGGAGTATTAGGCTGGGGCAGGGAGCTAGATCTGGGGAGTAGGAGGCTGGGGCAGGGAGCTAGATCTGGGGAGTAGGAGGCTGGGGCAGGGAACTAGATATGGGGAGTAGGAGGCTGGGGCAGGGAACTAGATCTGGGGAGTATTAGGCTGGGGCAGGGAGCTAGATCTGGGGAGTAGGAGACTGGGGCAGGGAGCTAGATCTGGGGAGTAGGAGGCTGGGGCAGGGAGCTAGATCTGGGGAGTATTAGGCTGGGGCAGGGAGCTAGATCTGGGGAGTAGGAGGCTTTGGCAGGGAGCTAGATCTGGGGAGTAGGAGGCTGGGGCAGGGAACTAGATATGGGGAGTAGGAGGCTGGGGCAGGGAACTAGATCTGGGGAGTAGGAGGCTGGGGCAGGGAGCTAGATCTGGGGAGTAGGAGGCTGGGGTAGGGAGCTAGATCTGGGGAGTAGGAGGCTGGGGCAGGAAGCTAGATCTGGGGAGTAGGAGGCTGGGGCAGAGAGCTAGATCTGGGGATTAGGAGGCTGGGGCAGAGAGCTAGATCTGGGTAGTAGGAGGCTGGGGCAGGGAGCTAGATCTGGGGAGTAAGAGGCTGGGGCAGGGAGCTAGATCTGGGGAGTAGGAGGCTGGGGCAGGGAGCTAGATACAAAACGATGGTCATTCTGGTCTTAGTAGTAATAATTTATGGTAAGTTATATACAGTGATGGATCAAAGCAGGAGTGTTGTGACGGGGCTGCAGCTGCTCTGGGCGCCACCTCTCTGGTTAAGAACGATAACTTTGTTGAGTTAGGCATAAGAATTAACTGGGCGTCTACACTGCAAACTGAGTTGTTTGCCATCCTAATGGCACTAAAGCTAACTTATGACACTGACTTTGACTCTATCATCATTACTGATTCTATAACATCACTGAAGACTCTTGTCTCACATAATGACTAGCAACATGCTGATTGGAGAAGCCAGGTATAGATACTAAAAAATCCGGGAAAAAGGAATTAATGTACAATTGCTATGGATCCCATCACACATTAGATTACTTCTTCATGATAAAGTTGATATGTTAGCCAAGAAAAGTATCCTGAAGGAGAATGTAGAATATAACTTTGGTATATCTGTGTCTAGCATTAGGAATAATAATAGAAGTAAATAATGAGAATGAATGTTATGGGAATGCAGTTAGAAGCCTGAGTATATCTATAACCCACTATGATAACATGAACGTAGATAAGTACGTTTATGGAGCAACTTGCAATGTGAACAGACTGACTGCTGTTGTAGTGGCCAGGCTTAGGCTTGGCTACAAGTACTTCTGGCAGTTTGGCAGGCAGACAAATGATGACCAAACCAAATGCAAAGTATGTGACCAGTCCTGTGGTCACTGTCTTGAACACTATGTGCTTAATTGTCCACTTATTGAGGAATATAGACAGTATATTCTTGACATGTCAAGATATTAAAGAAAATAATATACCTGATATTTTTTTTTATTAACACATCGGCCGTTTCCCACCAAGGCAGGGTGGCCACCAAGGCAGGGTGGCCACCAAGGCAGGGTGGCCCGAAAAAGAAAAACTTTCATCATTCACTCCATCACTGTCTTGCCAGAGGTGCGCTTACACAACAGTTATAAAACTGCAACATTAACACCCCTCCTTCAAAGTGCCGGCACTGTACTTCCCACCTACAGGACTCAAGTCCGGCCTGCCGGTTTCCCTGAATCCCTTCATAAATGTTACCTTGCTCACACTCCAACAACACGTCAAGTCCTAAAAACCATTTGTCTCCATTTACTCCTATTTAACACACTCACGCATGCTTGCTGGAAGTCCAAGCCCCTTGCACACAAAACCTCCTTTACCACTTCCCTCCAACCTTTCCTAGGCCTACCCCTACCCGCCTTCCCTCCACTACAGATTTATACACTCTGGAAGTCATTCTATTTCGTTTCTTCCTCTCTACATGTCCAAACCATCTCAATAACCCCTCCTCAGCCCTCTGGATAATAGTTTTGGTAATCCCACACCTAATCCTAATTTCTAAACTACGAATTCTCTGCATTATATTCACACCACACATTGCCCTCAGACATGACATCTCCACTGCCTCCAGCCTTCTCCTTGTTGCAACATTCACAACCCATGCCTCACACCCATACAAGAGCGTTGGTATAACTATACTCATACATTCCCCTCTTTGCTTTCATGGATAAAGTTCTTTGTCTCCACAAACTCCTCAGTGCACCAATCACCTTTTTCCCCTCATCAATTCTATGATTCACCTCATCATAGACCCATCTGCTGACACGTCCACTCCCAAATATCTGAACACATTCACCTCCTCCATACTCTCTCCCTCCAATCTGATATCCAATCTTCAATTACCTAATTTTTTGTTATCCTTATCACCTTACTCTTTCCTATATTCACTTTTAATTCCCTTCTTTTACATACCCTACCAAACTCATCAACCAACCTCTGCAACTTCTCTTCAGAATCTCCCAAAAGCACAGTGTCATCAGCAAAGAACAACTGTAACAACTACTTTTTTCACTATCCTCGTAAAAACTCTTCACTGCTTGCTTTCAGTAACCTACCTCCTATTCCATACATTTGCGACATCTGCCACATTGCCCTTCTATCCACCTTATCATACGCCTTTTCCAAATCCATAAATGCCACAAAAACCTCTTTACCCTTATCTAAATATTGTTCACCTATATGTTTCACTGTAAACACTTGGTCTACACACCCCCTACCTTTCCTAAAGCCCCCTTGTTCATCTGCTATCCTACTCTCCGTCTTACTCTTAATTCTTTCAATAATATCTCTACCATACACTTTACCAGGTATACTCATCAGACTTATTCCCCTATATTTTTTACACTCTCTTTTGTCCCCTTTGCCTTTATACAAAGGAACTATGCATGCTCTCTGCCAATCCCTAGGTACCTTACCCTTTTCCATACATTTATTAAATAAAAACACTAACCACTCCAAAACTATATCCCCACCTGCCTTTAACATTTCTATCTTTATCCCATCAATCCCAGCTGCCTAACCCCCTTTCATTCTACCCACTGCCTCACGAACTACCCCCACACTCCCAACTGGTTCTTCCTCACTCCTACAAGATGTTATTCCTCCTTGCCCTATACACAAAATCACAGCTTACCTGTCTTCATCACTATTTAACAATTCCTCAAAATATTCTCTCCATCTTCATGATACCTCTAACCTCTTCTATTTTAACTAACATATCCATTCTTTCCCTAGGCTTCCTCAACTTATTAATCTCACTCCAAAACTTTTTCTTATTTTCAACAAAATTTATTGATAACATCTCACCCACTCTCTCATTTGCTCTCTTTTTACATTGCTTCACCACTCTCTTAGCCTCTCTTTTTCTCTCCATATACTCCTCCCTTCTTGCATACGAGAGGTTTTGTAAAAACCTCTCATATGCTAACTTTTTATCTTTTACTACTCTCTTTACATCATTCCAACAATCGCTGTTCTTCCCTCCCGCACCCACTTTCCTGTAACCACAAACTTCTGCTGAACACTCTAACACTATATTCTCAAACTTACCCCATACCTCTTTTATCCCGTTGCCTATACTCACACTAGGCCATCTGTCCTTCAACAGTTGTTTATATCTTACCCTAACTGCCTCCTCCTCTAGTTTATAAACCTTCACCTAAATCTGCTTGTAACAGATAAGTGAACTGTAGATATAAATCCAGATGTACTCTTGTTAACCCTTTTGGGGCCTAGTTCCTGGGCCTTTTGTGTATCCATATGCTCTTGCGCTACCCTCCACAGGATGGGTATGGGGTGCAAAATAAACTAGTCATTATTAACAGACGTTTGACCTTCTTTGAATTATGAAAACCATTCACAACATTCACAACAGTGTCTCAAACATTGCTTCATCACCAAATACTTGAAGCATTTTGTGAGTTTCATTAGCCCTTTTACTCACCTTAAAACAATTACACTCTCATACTTTTTTTGAAGATTCCTTTCTGTTACACAAAAAATACCAACAACGCACTGAGAACACTTACAAAACAGGCCCGTCTAACCTCACTGGAATGACCGATCGCACTGAAACTCGCCAATCTACTTCACAAAGGAGTGTACTGAGCAGCTTGATATACGCTGCTGCTGCTGCCGCCTCCTCCGCCGCCGCCATATTTTACCCAGGAAGCACAGGAAAATTCGAGTCCAGAAACTTGATAGCTGTCAGCCAGAGTCTCACCTTCCTGGTAAATTAATGCCATCTTCCATATTACCTTTAATATACCTTTTCTGAAAGAATACCTGAAGCAGGTTTCCAGTGCTTAATTCGCCCAGAGTCTGGTCCTTGACCAGTCCTCCTGCTGGCTGCCCAGAGTCTGGTCCTTGACCAGTCCTCCTGCTGGCTTCCCAGAGTCTGGTTCCTGACCAGTCCTCCTGCTGGCTGCCCAGAGTCTGGTCCTTGACCAGTCCTCCTGCTGGCTGCCCAGAGTCTGGTTCCTGACCAGTCCTCCTGCTGGCTGCCCAGAGTCTGGTTCCTGACCAGTCCTCCTGCTGGCTGCCCAGAGTCTGGTTCCTGACCAGTCCTCCTGCTGGCTGCCCAGAGTCTGGTCCCTGACCAGTCTTCCTGCTGGCTGCCCAGAGTCTGGTCCCTGACCAGTCTTCCTGCTGGCTGCCCAGAGTCTGGTCCCTGACCAGTCTTCCTGCTGGCTGCCCAGAGTCTGGTTCCTGACCAGTCCTCCTGCTGGCTGCCCAGAGTCTGGTTCCTGACCAGTCTTCCTGCTGGCTGCCCAGAGTCTGGTCCCTGACCAGTCTTCCTGCTGGCTGCCCAGAGTCTGGTCCCTGACCAGTCTTCCTGCTGGCTGCCCAGAGTCTGGTCCCTGACCAGTCTTCCTGCTGGCTGCCCAGAGTCTGGTCCCTGACCAGTCCCCCTGCTGGCTGCCCAGAGTCTGGTCCTTGACCAGTCCTCCTGCTGGCTGCCCAGAGTCTGGTCCCTGACCAGTCTTCCTGCTGGCTGCCCAGAGTCTGGTCCCTGACCAGTCCTCCTGCTGGCTGCCCAGAGTCTGGTTCCTGACCAGTCTTCCTGCTGGCTGCCCAGAGTCTGGTCCCTGACCAGTCTTCCTGCTGGCTGCCCAGAGTCTGGTCCCTGACCAGTCTTCCTGCTGGCTGCCCAGAGTCTGGTCCCTGACCAGTCTTCCTGCTGGCTGCCCAGAGTCTGGTCCCTGACCAGTCTTCCTGCTGGCTGCCCAGAGTCTGGTTCCTGACCAGTCCTCCTGCTGGCTGCCCAGAGTCTGGTCCCTGACCAGTCCCCCTGCTGGCTGCCCAGAGTCTGGTTCCTGACCAGTCTTCCTGCTGGCTGCCCAGAGTCTGGTCCCTGACCAGTCTTCCTGCTGGCTGCCCAGAGTCTGGTCCCTGACCAGTCTTCCTGCTGGCTCCCCAGAGTCTGGTCCTTGACCTGTCCTCCTGCTGGCTCCCCAGAGTCTGGTCCTTGACCAGTCCTCCTGCTGGCTGCCCAGAGTCTGGTCCTTGACCAGGCCTCCTGCTGGCTGCCCAGAGTCTGGTCCCTGACCAGTCCTCCTGCTGGCTGCCTAGAGTCTGGTCCCTGACCAGTCCTCCTGGAGGATCCACCTCCTGGCTGCACACACTCCACCATATGAACCACAACCCGGATGGTCAGGAACTGATTTGAGGAACTTGTCCAGTTCCTTCTTGAAAATAGCCAGAGGTTTGTTGATAATTTTTCTTACGTACGCAGGAAGGACGTTGAAGAGTCGGGGACCTCATACAATTATCGAGTTCTCCTTTAATGTACTCATTGTGCCCCTGCTATTTAGTAAAGGTGTTTTATATTACCAAGTCTCTTGTTATACAGAGTGATTTAAGTGCTGAGGTTGGAAGCAGTTCCTCAAGGATTTTACACATGTAAATTATGAAGTACCTACCTCGCCTGTTTCAAGTATACCTTGAAGGGTCTTGAAGCGTCTGTAGTAGATCAGTTGATTGATTGAGTGTATATGAGCGGTGAAAGTTCTCTGTACGTTTTTCACCTCAGCAATCTCACCTGCCTTGAAGGAGGCTGTCAGTATACAGCAGTACTCCAGCCTGCCTTGAAGGAGGCTGTCAGTATACAGCAATACTCCAGCCTACCTTAAAGGTGACTGTCAGTATACAGCAGTACTCCAGCCTGCCTTGAAGGTGGTTGTCAGTATACAGCAGTACTCCAGCCTGCCTTGAAGGAGGCTGTCAGTATACATCAGTACTCCAGCCTGCCTTGAAGGAGGCTGTCAGTATACAGCAGTACTCCAGCCTACCTTGAAGGTGACTGTCAGTATAGAAGATTACTCCAGCCTGCCT
This sequence comes from Cherax destructor, assembly GCA_009830355.1. Lineage (NCBI taxonomy): Eukaryota > Metazoa > Arthropoda > Malacostraca > Decapoda > Parastacidae > Cherax > Cherax destructor. The sequence goes on along the minus strand of WNWK01008024.1, from coordinate 43,711 downwards.
TAAAGGAGGCTGTCAGTATAGAAGAGTACTCCAGCCTGCCTTGAAAGAGGCTGTCAGTATAGAAGAGTACTCCAGCCTGCCTTGAAGGAGGCTGTCAGTATAGAAGTGTACTCCAGCCTGCCTTGAAGAAGGCTGTCAGTATACAGCAGTACTCCAGTCTGCCTTGAAGGTGGCTGGAAGTATACAGCAGTATTCCAGCCTGCCTTGAAGGTGGCTGTCAGTATACAGCAGTACTCCAGCCTGCATTGAATGTGACTGTCAGTATACAGCAGTACTCCAGCCTACCTTGAAGGTGACTGTCAGTATACAGCAGTACTCCAGCCTGCCTTGAAGGAGGCTGTCAGTATAGAAGAGTACACCAGCCTGCCTTGAAAGAGGCTGTCAGTATAGAAGAGTACTCCAGCCTGCCTTGAAGGAGGCTGTCAGTATACAGCAGTACTCCAGCCTGCCTTGAAGGAGGCTGTCAGTATAGAAGAGTACACCAGCCTGCCTTGAAAGAGGCTGTCAGTATAGAAGAGTACTCCAACCTGCCTTGAAGGAGGCTGTCAGTATATATGAGTACTCCAGCCTGCCTTGAAGGAGGCTGTCAGTATAGAAGAGTACTCCAGCCTGCCTTGAAGGAGGCTGTCAGTATAGAAGAGTACTCCAACCTGCCTTGAAGGTGGCTGTCAGTATACAGCAGTACTCCAGCCTGCATTGAAGGAGGCTGTCAGTATAGAAGAATACTCCAGCCTGCCTTGAAGGAGGCTGTCAGTATAGATGAGTACTCCAGCCTGCCTTGAAGGAGGCTGTCAGTATATATGAGTACTCCAGCCTGCCTTGAAGGAGGCTGTCAGTATAGAAGAGTACTCCAGCCTGCCTTGAAGGAGGCTGTCAGTATAGAAGAGTACTCCAGTCTGCCTTGAAGGTGGCTGGAAGTATACAGCAGTATTCCAGCCTGCCTTGAATGTGACTGTCAGTATACAGCAGTACTCCAGCCTACCTTGAAGGTGACTGTCAGCGTACAATAGTACTCCAGCCTACCTTGAAGGTGGCTGTCAGTATACAACAGTACTCCAGCCTGCCTTGAAGGTGACTGTCAGTATACAGCAGTACTCCAGCCTACCTTGAAGGTGGCTGTCAGTATACAGCAGTGCTCCAGCCTACCTTGAAGGTGACTGTCAGCGTACAATAGTACTCCAGCCTACCTTGAAGGTGGCTGTCAGTATACAACAGTACTCCAGCCTGCCTTGAAGGTGACTGTCAGTATACAGCAGTACTCCAGCCGACCTTCAAGGTGACTGTCGTATACAGCAGTACTCCAGCCTACCTTGAAGGTGACTGTCAGCGTACAATAGTACTCCAGCCTACCTTGAAGGTGGCTGTCAGTATACAGCAGTGCTCCAGCCTACCTTGAAGGTGACTTTCAGTATACAGCAGTACTCTAGGCTACCCTCAAGGTGGCTGTCGGCGTACAATAGTACTCCAGCCTGCCTTGAAGGTGAGTGTCAGTATACAGCAGTACTCCCGCCTACTTTGAAGGTGACTGTCAGTATACAGCAGTACTCCAGCCTGCCTTAAAGGTGGCTGTCAGTATAAAGCAGTACTCCAGCCTGCCTTAAAGGTGGCTGTCAGTATACATCAGTACTCCAGCCTGCCTTAAATGTGGCTGTCAGTATACAGCAGTACTCCAGCCTGCCTTGAAGGTGGTTGTCAGTGTACAACAGTACTCCAGCCTACCTTGAAGGTGCCTCTTAGCATACAACAGTGCTCCAGCCTACCTTGAAGGTGCCTGTTAGTTACCATTTTGTCCTAGGCACATGTCGATTTGACACTAGGCCTGTTGTATGTATGTGTGTGAGTGTGTGTGTAAGGAAACACTTCGAAATGTTTCCGCCCCGCCGGGAATAGAACCCGGGCCCTCCGTGCGTGAAGCGAGAGCTTCACCTATTTGTGGTTGCAGGGGTCGAGTCATAGCTCCTGGCCCCGCCTCTTCACTGATTGCTACTAGGTCCTCTCTCTCCCTGCTCCATGAGCTTTATCAAACATCGTCTTAAAACTATGTATGGTTCCTACCTCCACTACGTCACTTTCTAGGCTATTCCACTTCCTGACAACTCTATGACTGAAGAAATACTTCCTAACATCCCTTTGACTCATAGGAGTCTTCAACTTCCAATTGTGACCCCTTGTTTCTGTGTCCCCTCTCTGGAACATCTTGTCTCTGTCCACCTTATCTATTCCTCGCAGTATATTATATGTCGTTATCATGTCTCCCCTAACCCTCCTGTCCTCTAGTGTCGTCAGGCCGATTTCCCTTAACCTTTCTTCGTAGGACAATCCCCTTATTTCTGGGACTAGTCTTGTTGCAAACCTTTGCACTTTCTCTAATTTCTTGACGTGCTTGAACAGGTGTGGGTTCCAAACTGGTGCTGCATACTCCAGTATGGGCCTGACGTATATGGTGTACAGAGTCTTGAATGATTCCTTAGTGAGGTATTGGAACGCTATTCTTAGGTTTGCCAGCCGCCCGTATGCTGCAGCAGTTATCTGATTGATGTGTGCCTCAGGAGATGTGCTCGGTATTATACTCACCCCAAGATCTTTTTCCTTGAGTGAGGTTTGCAGTCTTTGGCCACCTAGACTATACTCTGTCTGCGGTCTTCTTTGCCCTTCCCCGATCTTCATGACTTTACATTTGGCAGGGTTAAATTCAAGGAGCCAGTTACTGGACCAGGCTTGTAGTCTGTCCAGGTCTCTTTGTAGTCCTGCCTGATCCTCGACTGATTTAATTCTTCTCATTAACTTCACATCATCTGCAAACAGGGACACTTCTGAGTCTATCCCTTCCGTTATGTCATTCACATATACCAAAAACAGTACAGGTCCTAGGACTGACCCTTGTGGAACCCCACTCGTCACAGGTGCCCACTCTGACACCTCGTCACGTACCATGACTCGTTGTTGCCTCCCTGTCAGATATTCTCTGATCCATTGCAGTGCCTTTCCTGTTACGTGTGCCTGATCCTCTAGCTTTTGCATTAATCTCTTGTGAGGAACTGTGTCGAACGCCTTCTTGCAGTCCAAGAAAATGCAGTCTATCCACCTCTCTCTCTCGTGTCTTACTTCTGTTACCTTGTCATAAAACTCCAGTAGGTTTGTGACACAGGATTTTCCTTCCCTGAAACCGTGCTGGTTGTCGTTTATAAGCTTGTGTCTTTCTAGGTGCTCCACCACTCTCCTCCTGATGATCTTCTCCATGACTTTGCATACTATACACGTCAGTGACACAGGTCTGTAGTTTAATGCCTCGTGTCTGTCTCCTTTCTTAAAAATTGGGACTACATTTGCCACCTTCCACGCCTCAGGTAGTTGCCCAGTTTCAATGGATGTGTTGAAGATTTGTGTTAGTGGCACACACAACATCTCTGCTCCCTCTCTAAGGACCCACGGAGAAATGTTGTCCGGTCCCACCGCTTTTGAGGTATCGAGTTCACATAGCAGCTTCTTCACCTCCTCCTCGGTTGTGTGTATTTCATCCAGCACTTGTTGGTATACCTCCCTATTCTGAATTCCTGGAGTCCTTCCTGTCTCCTCTGTAAATACTTCTTTAAATCTCATGTTGAGCTCCTTATATACCTCTTGGTCATTTCTTGTGAACTCCCCACCTTCCTTCCTCAGCCTGATTACCTGGTCCTTGACTATTGTTTTCCTCCTGATGTGGCTATACAACAGCTTCGGGTCCGACTTGACTTTTGATGCTATATCATTTTCATATTGTCGCTGAGCCTCCCTTCTTACCTGTGCATATTAGTTTCTGGCTCTTCGGCTAATCTCTTTATTTTCCTGGGTCCTTTGTCTTCTGTACTTTTTCCATTCTCTATTACACTTAGTGTACAGCAGTACTCCAGCCTACCTTGAAGGTGCCAGTCAGCGTACAATAGTACTCCAGCCTACCTTGAAGGTGACTGTCAATATACAACAGTACTCCAGCCTGCCTTAAAGGTGGCTGTCAGTATACAGCAGTACTCCAGCCTGCCTTAAAGGTGACTTTCAGTGTACAACAGTACTCCAGCCTACCTTGAAGGTGACTGTCAGTGTACAACAGTACTCCAGCCTATCTTGAAGGTGCCTGTCAGTGTACAACAGTACTCCAGCCTGGAGATAACTAGTAACTTAAAGTGTCATCATTGGCTCACATCTCTTGTCTTCAAAGTTCTTCTTATCCAGACTATCACCTTCCTTGTGGTAACAATAACAACGTTGTTGTGATCTTGAATGCGAGATCTTCCTACATTGTTATTCCCAGGTCTCACATTGAACTTTGTCCTAGCAATAACATTGTTTTGATCTTGAATATGAGATCTTGCTACATTGTTACTCCCAGGTCTCTCACATTGAACTTTGTAGTAGCAATAACAACGTTGTTGTAATCTTGAATGCGAGATCTTGCTACATTGTTACTCCCAGGTCTCACACTGAACTTTGTGGTAGCAATAACAACATTGTTGTGATGTTGAATGTGAGATCTTGCTACATTGTTACTCCCAGGTCTCACACTGAACTTTCACTCTGTTGAATGAGTCAAGTTTGTCCTCTACTCTTACATTCTTTATTTCCTTCATTCTTCCATAGTTGAACAACTGAAACTTGTCCTCATTGAACATCATATTGTTTATATCAGTGGTCCACTGTAAGACTTTGTTTATATCAGTGATCCACTGTAAGACTTTGGTTTATATCAGTGGTCCAGTGTAAGACTTGGTTTATATCAGTGGTCCAGTGTAAGACTTGATTTATACCAGTGGTCCACTGTGAGACTTTGGTTTATATCAGTAGTCCATTGAAAGACTTGGTTTATATCAGTGGTCCAGTGTAAGACTTGGTTTATATCAGTGGTCCAGTGTAAGACTTGGTTTATATCAGTGGTCCACTGTAAGACTTTGGTTTATATCGGTGGTCCACTGTAAGACTTGGTTTATATCAGTGGTCCAGTGTAAGACTTGGTTTATATCAGTGGTCCAGTGTAAGACTTGGTTTATATCAGTGGTCCAGTGTAAGACTTGGTTTATGTCAGTGGTCCATTGTAAGACTTGGTTTATGTCAGTGGTCCATTGTAAGACTTGGTTTATATCAGTGGTCCATTGTAAGACTTGGTTTATATCAGTGTTACGGTGTTATGATTTTTGTTGTTGTTTATGTTGTGACAGTCTCCCATTTAACACCCACTGTGACAGTCACCCACTTAAAACCCACTGTGACAGTCACCCACTTAAAACCCACTGTGACAGTCACCCATTTAACACCCACTGTGACAGTCACCCACTTAACTACCACTGTGACAGTCGCCCACTTAACACCCACTGTGACAGTCTCCCACTAAAATGTTTACTACTACTTGTTAAAAAGTTAAATATTCATTTGTCCACTTTTCCAGTTATTCTGTGTACACTTTGTGCACTGTCACACCATGGTTGTACTTTTGTACACTTTGTGCACTGTCACAACATGGTTGTACTTTGTACACTTTGTGCACTGTCACACCATGGTTGTACTTGTAGTGTCTACCTGAGCTTCCTGGACCATGTAGTAATGATCTAGTAGTTGTGAGAGGCAGGAGTGACCTCCTAAACCCATGCTGGTCTGGGTTGTGAGAGACAGGAGTGACCTGTCCTAAACCCATGCTGGTCTGGGTTGGGAGAGGCAGGAGTGACGTGTCCAAAATCCATGCTGGTCCGGGTTGTACAGCTTTTGAGGTTCCAGGTTCTTGCTTCTTACGACTCGCTCAAATATTGTGATAGTGTTGCTGGGTGATAGCGGGGTTCCCAGAGTTGTCAGTATCGGCCTCTAAGGGTCGATAAATGGCTTAAGATCAAAGGGAGTCAGTAAATGTGTGGGGACGTGCTTTACGTGGTGTGTCTGTGACCTTCCATCTTCTCGGTCGCTCTGAGGACCTGCAGAAAATACACTTACCTCACTCCATTCTTACACGATTTGATTTGGAAATATCAGATGCAGACGTTGACTCTCACTTGCAGGAAGAACTCATTGATATGACTGTGGATCTGGAAGCAAACGCATTGTTTATAAAAAGCTTAAGTGACTGTTGCAACAATGTAAATGCTGTTACTGAATACCCCCAGCTTTGTGCACTGCTTGACCCATTTTAACTTGCTTTCCCAAGATGGTACTTGGGTGAAGGTGGTTTTAACCTTGCAAATGTAATTGTAAGTAACCAGAGGAAGAGTGAACCTGCAAGAGCCTGGTGACTTAACATTAAAACTCGCTAATCTTTAACCCAAATATTAGTGATCTTGTTGACGTTCATCACATGTATCTTAACCATTAATAATATCAACACTGCCCTGGTGGCAACCCTGGTGGCAGCCCTGGTGGCAGCCCTGGTGGCAACCCTAGTGGCAACCCTAGTGGCAACCCTAGTGGCAGCCCTGGTGGCAACCCTAGTGGCAGCCCTGGTGGCAACCCTAGTGGCAGCCCTGGTGGCAACCCTGGTGGCAACCCTGGTGGCAGCCCTGGTGGCAACCCTAGTGGCAGCCCTGGTGGCAACCCTGGTGGCAACCCTAGTGGCCCCTGGTGGCAACCCTGGTGGCAGCCCTGGTGGCAACCCTAGTGGCAGCCCTGGTGGCAACCCTGCAGTGGCAGCCCTGGTGGCAACCCTGGTGGCAGCCCTGGTGGCAACCCTGTGGCAGCCCTGGTGGCAACCCTAGGGGGCAGCCCTGGTGGCAACCCTGTGGCAGCCCTGGTGGCAACCCTGGTGGCAACCCTAGTGGCAGCCCTGGTGGCACCCTGGTGGCAGCCTGGTGGCAACCCTGGTGGCAACCCTGGTGGCAGCCCTGGTGGCAGCCCTGGTGGCAACCCTGGTGGCAACCCTGGTGGCAACCCTAGTGGCAGCCCTGGTGGCAGCCCTGGTGGCAGCCCTGGTGGCACCCTGGTGGCAGCCCTGGTGGCAGCCCTGGTGGCAGCCCTGGTGGCAGCCCTGGTGGCAGCCCTAGTGGCAGCCCTGGTGGCAACCCTAGTGGCAGCCCTGGTGGCAACCCTGGTGGCAGCCCTGGTGGCAACCCTAGTGGCAGCCCTGGTGGCAACCCTAGTGGCAGCCCTGGTGGCAACCCTGGTGGCAACCCTAGTGGCAGCCCTGGTGGCACCCTGGTGGCAGCCTGGGGCAGCCCTGGTGGCAGCCCTGGTGGCAACCCTGGTGGCAACCCTGTGCAGCCTGGTGGCAACCCTAGTGGCAGCCCTGGTGGCAGCCTGGTGGCAACCTGGTGGCAACCCTAGTGGCAGCCCTGGTGGCAGCCCTGGTGGCAACCCTGTGGTGGCAACCCTAGTGGCAGCCCTGGTGACAACCCTAGTGGCAGCCTGGTGGCAGCCTGGTGGCAACCCTGGTGGAGCCCTGGTGGCAGCCCTGGTGGCACCTAGTGGCAGCCCTGGTGGCAACCCTAGTGGCAACCCTGGTGGCACCTGGTGGCAGCCTGGTGGCAACCCTGTGGCAGCCCTGGTGGCAGCCCTGGTGGCAACCCTAGTGGCAGCCCTGGTGGCAACCCTAGTGGCAGCCCGGGTTTCAACCTGTGCAGCCCTGGTGGCAGCCCTGGTGGCAACCCTAGTGGCAGCCCTGGTGGCAACCCTGGTGGCAGCCTGGTGCACCCTGGTGGCAACCCTGTGGCCTTGGTGCAACCCTAGTGGCAGCCTGGTGGCAACCTAGTGGCAGCCCTGGTGGCAAGGTGCCCTAGTGGCAGCCCTGGTGGCAGACACCTAGTGGCAGCCCTGGTGGCAACCCTGGTGCAACCTAGTGGCAACCCTGGTGCAACCCTAGTGGCAACCTGGTGGCAACCCGGCACCCTGGTGGCAGCCCTGGTGCAACCCTGGTGGCAGCCCTGGTGGCAGCCCTGGTGGCACCTGTGGCACCCTGGTGGCAACCTGTGGCAGTCTGGTGGCAACCCTAGTGGCAGCCCTGGTGGCAACCCTAGTGGCAGGCTGGTGGCAACCCTGGTGGCAACCCTGTGGCAGCCCTGGTGGCAACCCTGGTGGCAGCCCTGTGGCAACCCTGGTGGCAACCTGGTGGCAACCCTGGTGGCAGCCCTGGTGGCAACCCTGGGGTGGCAACCTAGTGGCAGCCCTGGTGGCAACCGGTGGCAGCCCTGGTGGCAACCCTGGTGGCAGCCCTGGTGGCAACCCTAGTGGCAGCCCTGGTGGCAACCTGGTGGCAACCCTGGTGGCAACCCTGTGGCCGTGGCACCCTAGTGGCAGCCCTGGTGGCAACCCTAGTGGCAGCCCTGGTGGCAACCCTGGTGGCAACCCGTGCAGCCCTGGTGGCAACCCTGTGGCAGCCCTGGTGCAGCCCTGGTGGCAACCTGGTGCAACCCTGTGGCAACCTGGTGGCAGCCCTAGTGGCAGCCCTGGTGGCAACCCTAGTGGCAGCCCTGGTGGCAACCCTGTGGCAGCCCTGGTGGCAACCTCGTGGCAACCTGTGGCAGCCCTGGTGGCAACCCTAGTGGCAACCCTGGTGACCAACCCTGGTGGCAACCCTGGTGGCAGCCCTGGTGGCAACCCTAGTGGCAGCCCTTGGGTGGCAACCCTAGTGGCAGTCTGGTGGCAACCCTGTGGCAGTCTGGTGGCAACCCTAGTGGCAGCCCTGGTGGCAACCCTGTGGCAGCCCTGGTGGCAACCCTAGTGGCAGCCCTGGTGGCAACCCGCCTGGTGGCAACCCTAGTGGCACCCTGGTGGCAACCCTAGTGGCAACCCTGAGTGGCAGCCCTGGTGGCAACCCTGGGGTGGCAACCTAGTGGCAGCCCTGGTGGCAACCCTGGTGGCAGCCCTGGTGACAACCCTAGTGGCAGCCCTGGTGGCAACCCTGGTGGCAGCCCTGGTGGCAGCCCTGGTGGCAGCCCTAGGTGGCAACCCTGGTGACAACCCTGGTGGCAGCCCTGGTGGCAGCCCTAGTGGCAGCCCTGGTGGCAACCCTGGTGGCAACCCTGGTGGCAACCCTAGTGGCAGCCCTGGTGGCAACCCTAGTGGCAGCCCTGGTGGCAACCCTGGTGGCAGCCCTGGTGGCAACCCTGGTGGCAGCCCTGGTGGCAACCCTGGTGGCAGCCCTAGTGGCAACCCTGGTGACAACCCTAGTGGCAGCCCTTGTGGCAACCCTAGTGGCAGCCCTGGTGGCAGCCCTGGTGGCAACCCTGGTGACAACCCTAGTGGCAGCCCTGGTGGCAACTCTAGTGGCAGCCCTGGTGACAACCCTAGTGGCAGCCCTGGTGACAACCCTAGTGGCAGCCCTGGTGGCAGCCCTGGTGGCAACCCTGGTGGTAGCCCTGGTGGCAGCCCTGGTGGCAACCCTAGTGGCAGCCCTGGTGGCAACCCTAGTGGCAACCCTGGTGGCAACCCTAGTGGCAGCCCTGGTGGCAACCCTAGTGGCAGCCCTGGTGGCAGCCCTGGTGGCAACCCTAGTGGCAGCCCTGGTGGCAACCCTGGTGGCAACCCTAGTGGCAGCCCTGGTGGCAGCCCTGGTGGCAACCCTAGTGGCAGCCCTGGTGGCAACCCATGTGGCAGACCTGGTGGCAACCCTAGTGGCAACCCTGGTGGCAACCCTAGTGGCAGCTCTGGTGGCAACCCTAGTGGCAGCCCTGGTGGCAACCCTAGTGGCAGCCCTGGTGGCAACCCTGGTGACAACCCTAGTGGCAGCTCTGTGGCAACCCTGGTGACAACCCTAGTGGCAGCTGTGGTGGCAACCCTGGTGACAACCCTAGTGGCAACCCTGGTGACAACCCTGGTGACAACCCTAGTGGCAACCTTGGTGGCAGCCCTGGTGGCAACCCGGGTGGCAACCCTGGTGACAACCCTAGTGGCAGCCCTGGTGACAACCCTAGTGGCAGCCCTGGTGGCAGCACTGGTGGCAACCATGGTGGCAGCACTGGTGGCATCCCTGGTGGCAGCCCTGGTGACAAACCTAGTGGTAGCTCTGGTGGCAACACTAGTGGCAACCCTGGTGGCAGCACTGGTGGCAACCCTGGTGGCAGCACTGGTGGCAACCCTGGTGGCAGCACTGGTGGCAACCCTGGTTGATGCTTTTCTATAAGAACCTCACTGCCATCTGTCTTTGTTATTGACTGTGGGAGGACACCTGTGTCCAGCCTCCTCCATGACAGTGGGAGTACACCTGTGTCCAGCCTCCTCCATGACAGTGGGAGTACACCTGTGTCCAGCCTCCTCCATGACAGTGGGAGTACACCTGTGTCCAGCCTCCTCCATGACAGTGGGAGTACACCTGTGTCCAGCCTCCTCCATGACAGTGGGAGTACACCTGTGTCCAGCCTCCTCCATGACAGTGGGAGTACACCTGTGTCCAGCCTCCTCCATGACAGTGGGAGTACACCTGTGTCCAGCCTCCTGCATGACAGTGGGAGTACACCTGTGTCCAGCCTCCTCCATGACAGTGGGAGTACACCTGTGTCCAGCCTCCTCCATGACAGTGGGAGTACACCTGTGTCCAGCCTCCTCCATGACAGTGGGAGTACACCTGTATCCAGCCTCCTGCATGACAGTGGGAGTACACCTGTGTCCAGCCTCCTCCATGACAGTGGGAGTACACCTGTGTCCAGCCTCCTCCATGACAGTGGGAGTGCACCTGTGTCCAGCCTCCTTCATGACAGTGGGAGTACACCTGTGTCCAGCCTCCTCCATGACAGTGGGAATACACCTGTGTCCAGCCTCCTCCATGACAGTGGGAGGACACCTGTGTCCAGCCTCCTCCATGACAGTGGGAGTACACCTGTGTCCAGCCTCCTCCATGACAGTGGGAGTGCACCTGTGTCCAGCCTCCTCCTCCATGACAGTGGGAGTACACCTGTGTCCAGCCTCCTCCATGACAGTGGGAGGACACCTGTGTCCAGCCTCCTCCATGACAGTGGGAGTACACCTGTGTCCATCCTCCTCCATGACTGGAGTACAGTACACGGTCATGCTGGTTCACTCAAAACTGGTGACTGGTTCTGTGAAGACTGAGGGACTGACCACCTACTATCAACACTGAGGGACTGACCACCTACTATCAACACTGAGGGACTGACCACCTACTATCAACACTGAGGTACTGACCACCTACTATCAACACTGAGGGACTGACCACCTACTATCAACACTGAGGTACTGACCACCTACTATCAACACTGAGGTACTGACCACCTACTATCAACACTGAGGTACTGAACACCTACTATCAACACTGAGGGACTGACCACCTACTATCAACACTGAGGTACTGACCACCTACTATCAACACTGAGGTACTGACCACCTACTATCAACACTGAGGTACTGACCACCTACTATCAACACTGAGGGACTGACCCCCTACTATCAACACTGAGGGACTGACCCCCTACTATCAACACTGAGGGACTGACCACCTACTATCAACACTGAGGGACTGACCACCTACTATCAACACTGAGGGACTGAACTCTAGGTCAATATTAACCAGTGTTGGTCAGTATAGTGATCAATATTAACCAGTGTTGGTCAGTATAGTGATCAATATTAACCAGTGTTGGTCAGTCTAGTGATCAATATTAACCAGTGTTGGTCAGTCTAGTGATCAATATTAACCAGTGTTGGTCAGTATAGTGATCAATATTAACCAGTGTTGGTCAGTATAGTGATCAATATTAACCAGTGTTGGTCAGTATAGTGATCAATATTAACCAGTGTTGGTCAGTATACTGATCAATATTAACCAGTGTTGGTCAGTATACTGATCAATATTAACCAGTGTTGGTCAGTATACTGATCAATATTAACCAGTGTTGGTCAGTATACTGATCAATATTAACCAGTGTTGGTCAGTATACTGATCAATATTAACCAGTGTTGGTCAGTATACTGATCAATATTAACCAGTGTTGGTCAGAATACTGATCAATATTAACCAGTGTTGGTCAGTATACTGATCAATATTAACCAGTGTTGGTCAGTATACTGATCAATATTAACCAGTGTTGGTCAGTATACTGATCAATATTAACCAGTGTTGGTCAGTATACTGATCAATATTAACCAGTGTTGGTCAGTATACTGATCAATATTAACCAGTGTTGGTCAGTATACTGATCAATATTAACCAGTGTTGGTCAGTATACTGATCAATATTAACCAGTGTTGGTCAGTATACTGATCAATATTAACCAGTGTTGGTCAGTATACTGATCAATATTAACCAGTGTTGGTCAGTATACTGATCAATATTAACAAGTGTTGGTCAGTATACTGATCAATATTAACCAGTGTTGGTCAGTATACTGATCAATATTAACCAGTGTTGGTCAGTATACTGATCAATATTTACCAGTGTTGGTCAGTATAGTGATCAATATTAAACAGTGTTGGTCAGTATAGTGATCAATATTAACCAGTGTTGGTCAGTATACTTATTAATATTAACCAGTGTTGGTCAGTATACTGATCAATATTAACCAGTGTTGGTCAGTATACTGATCAATATTAACCAGTTTTGGTCAGTATACTGATCAATATTAACCAGTGTTGGTCAGTATACTGATTAATATTAACCAGTGTTGGTCAGTATACTGATCAATATTAACCAGTGTTGGTCAGTATACTGATCAATATTAACCAGTGTTGGTCAGTATACTGATCAATATTAACCAGTGTTGGTCAGTATACCTGGAGTCTACCTGGAGAGAATTCCAGGGGTCAACGCCCCCGCGGCCCGGTCCGTGACCAGGCCTCCTGTTGGACCAGAGCCTGATCAACCAGGCTGTTACTGCTGGCCGCACGCAGTCCAACGTACGAACCACAGCCCGGCTGGTCAGGTATCGACTTTAGGTGCCTGTCCAGTGCCTGCTTGAAGACAGCCAGGGGTTTGTTGGTAATCCCCCTGATGTATGCTGGGAGGCATACATACTGATCAATATTAACCAGTGTTGATCAGTATACTGACAAAAACAAAAATTTCCCCCACACGTTCCACTTCTTGTTTTTACCTTTGTCACCTTTGTGAGAGATGATGAAATATTGACTATAATACTGACCAATATTGATCAGTATACTGACCAACACTGTTTAATATTGATCACTATACTGACCAACACTGGTTAATATTGATCAGTATACTGACCAACACTGGTTAATATTAATCAGTATACTGACCAACACTGGTTAATATTAATCAGTATACTGACCAACACTGGTTAATATTGATCACTATACTGACCAACACTGGTTAATATTGATCAGTATACTGACCAATATTAACCAGTGTTGGTCAGTATATTGATCAATATTAGCCAGTGTTGGTCAGTATACTGATCAATATTAACCAGTGTTGGTCAGTATACTGATCAATATTAACCAGTGTTGGTCAGTATACTGATCAATATTAACCAGTGTTGGTCAGTATACTGATCAATATTAACCAGTGTTGGTGAGTATACTGATTAATATTAACCAGTGTTGGTCAGTATACTGATTAATATTAACCAGTGTTGGTCAGTATACTGATCAATATTAACCAGTGTTGGTCAGTATACTGATCAATATTGGTCAGTATTATAGTCAATATTTCATCATCTCTCACAAAGGTGACAAAGGTAAAAACAAGAAGTGGAACGTGTGGGGGAAATTTTTGTTGTCCGAGTGGAACATTTGACCTTTGAAGCAGAGGTGTCATGTGTCTTCATGGGAGTCATGTGTCTCTTCAGAGGTGTCATGTGTCTCTTCAGAGGTGTCATGTGTCTCTTCAGAGGTGTCATGTGTGTCTTCAGAGGTGTCATATGTCTTCAGAGGTGTGTATGTCTTCAGAGGTGTGTATGTCTTCAGAGGTGTGTATGTCTTCAGAGGTGTGTATGTCTTCAGAGGTGTGTATGTCTTCAGAGGTGTGTATGTCTTCAGAGGTGTCGTGTGTCTTCACAGGTGTCATGTGTGTCTTTAGGTGTCAAGTGTCATGTGTGTCTTCAGAGGTGGTCTACCTTTATACCTTTGATGAGTTCCCAGAGTTTTTCTACTTTTGGAGCCCGGCCATGGGCCAGGCTCGTCTGGTGTTTGCCTGGTCAACCAGGCTGTTGTTGCTGCTGGTTGTCCGCTGACCCACATATCCATCACAGCCTGGTTGATCTGGCACCTTGTGATGATACTTGTCCAGTTTCCTCTTGAACATTTCTACACTTGTTCCAGCAGTGTTTGTGATATATTGTACACTTGTTCCAGCAGTGTTTGTGATATATTGTACACTTGTTCCAGCAGTGTTTGTGATATATTGTACACTTGTTCCAGCAGTGTTTGTGATATATTGTACACTTGTTCCATCAGTGTTTGTGATATATTGTACACTTGTTCCAGCAGTGTTTGTGATATATTGTACACTTGTTCCAGCAGTGTTTGTGATATATTGTACACTTGTTCCATCAGTGTTTGTGATATATTGTACACTTGTTCCAGCAGTGTTTGTGATATATTGTACACTTGTTCCAGCAGTGTTTGTGATATATTGTACACTTGTTCCAGCAGTGTTTGTGATATATTGTACACTTGTTCCAGCAGTGTTTGTGATATATTGTACACTTGTTCCAGCAGTGTTTGTGATATATTGTACACTTGTTCCAGCAGTGTTTGTGATATATTGTACACTTGTTCCAGCAGTGTTTGTGATATATTGTACACTTGTTCCAGCAGTGTTTGTGATATATTGTACACTTGTTCCAGCAGTGTTTGTGATATATTGTACACTTGTTCCAGCAGTGTTTGTGATATATTGTACACTTGTTCCAGCAGTGTTTGTGATATATTGTACACTTGTTCCAGCAGTGTTTGTGATATATTGTACACTTGTTCAGCAGTGTTTGTGATATATTGTACACTTGTTCCAGCAGTGTTTGTGATGTATTGTACACTTGTTCCAGCAGTGTTTGTGATATATTGTACACTTGTTCCAGCAGTGTTTGTGATATATTGTACACTTGTTCCAGCAGTGTTTGTGATATATGTACACTTGTTCCAGCAGTGTTTGTGATATATTGTACACTTGTTCCAGCAGTGTTTGTGATATATTGTACACTTGTTCCAGCAGTGTTTGTGATTATTGTACACTTGTTCCAGCATGTTTGTGATATATTGTACACTTGTTCCAGCAGTGTTTGTGATATATTGTACACTTGTTCCAGCAGTGTTTGGATATATTGTACACTTGTTCCACAGTGTTTGTGATATATGTACACTTGTTCCAGCAGTGTTTGTGATATATGTACACTTGTTCCAGCAGTGTTTGTGATATATGTACACTTGTTCCAGCAGTGTTTGTGATATATTGTACACTTGTTCCAGCAGTGTTTGTGATATATTGTACACTTGTTCCAACAGTGTTTGTGATATACTGTACACTTGTTCCAGCAGTGTTTGTGATATATTGTACACTTGTTCCAGCAGTGTTTGTGATATATTGTACACTTGTTCCAGCAGTGTTTGTGATATACTGTGCACTTGTTCCAGCAGTGTTTGTGATATACTGTACACTTGTTCCAGCAGTGTTTGTGATATACTGTACACTTGTTCCAGCAGTGTTTGTGATATATTGTACACTTGTTCCAGCAGTGTTTGTGATATATTGTACACTTGTTCCAGCAGTGTTTGTGATATACTGTGCACTTGTTCCAGCAGTGTTTGTGATATACTGTACATTTGTTCCAGCAGTGTTTGTGATATATTGTACACTTGTTGCAGCAGTGTTTGTGATACAATGTACACTTGTTCCAGAAGTGTTTTAGATATACTGTACACTTGTTCCAGCAGTGTTTGTGATATATTGTACATTTGTTCCAGCAGTGTTTGTGATATATTGTACACTTGTTCCAGCAATGTTTCTTATATATTGTACACTTGTTCCAGCAATGTTTCTGATATATTGTACACTTGACTCACGAAATCGTAATGACACGATTGCAAACAAACCATACCACTCTGACACTCTGACCGCGGGTTCGAACCCCACCCGTGGTAAGGTTTATATTGTACACTTGTTCCAGCAGTGCTTCTGATATATTGTACACTTGTTCCAGCAGTGTTTCTGATATGTTCTGTTAATATGTTGAATAACCTGGGGTCACGGATGTTGATACAGTGTTTCCTTATTGTCCCCACCGCACCCCTACTTTTCACTGGGTTTATTTTGCACTTCCTCCCATATTTCTCACTCCAGTGTTGTTATGGCAGTGTGTAGATCCATATATCTCACTCCAGTGTTTTGGCAGTGTGTAGATCCATATCTCTCACTCCAGTGTTGTTATGGCAGTGTGTAGATCCATATCTCTCACCCAGTGTTGTTATGGCAGTGTGTAGATCCATATCTCTCACTCCAGTGTTGTTATGGCAGTGTGTAGATCCATATCTCTCACTCCAATGTTGTTATGGCAGTGTGTAGATCCATATCTCTCACTCCAGTGTTATGACAGTGTGTAGATCCATATCTCTCACTCCAGTGTTGTTATGGCAGTGTGTAGATCCATATCTCTCACTCCAATGTTGTTATGGCAGTGTGTAGATCCATATATCTCACTCCAGTGTTGTTATGACAGTGTGTAGATCCATATCTCTCACTCCAGTGTTGTTATGGCAGTGTGTAGATTTGGGACCAGGTTCTCAGGTATTTTCCAGGTATATATTATCATATATCTCTCCTCCGCTCCAGTGAGTACATATATAAGACTTTAATGCGTTCCCAATCATTTAAATGCTTTATTGGTCTTAAGCGTGTCATGAATGATCTCTGTATTTGTTCCATTTCTGATATTTCTGCTGCCCTGAACGGGGCCGTCAACATTGAGCAATATTCCAAATGAGGGAGCACTAGCGATGTGAAAAGTGTCACCATTGGCATTATTTTCCTTGTTTAGAAGGTTCTCATTATTCATCCTCACTGGTCAACAATTTTTGAAAACTTGTATGCTTCTTAAATGAGATTAGTTAATTCTTATGTATTTTCATGTCCTGAATCCAAACATCAACCTGAAAAATGTTTATTGGCTATAGGTTTAAAGATACGAGACATGTATTATTTGATTATTATAAACTAATCCGTACCTACTCTGTCTTTTTGCTTGACGCTTATAGTGGGTTGAAGAATCATCTTTTGCCAATGTCCAGGAATAGTCTGCAAGCATTCTTGTCCTCCATTTGCCCTGGTACCATTTTTTCATGGTTGAAATATATTGGTGAAACCTGTCACCATGTTCGTCACTAACTGCCCCACAGTTCGCTAAAAAAAATATCTAAATGTGAGTCCAAAAAGTGGATTTTAAGTGACATGTTACATCCCATGTTCTTGTAAGCCTTGATGAGGTTTTCCACCAATTCTTCATAGTTGCCTTCCCTTCTGTTTCCCAGAAATCCCTTCCCCACTAATTTGAATGCTTCCCAAGCAGCTTTCTCCTCCCCATGAAGGTCTGAACCTGAGGACCACTGAAGACTCCTTCTCTTATCTTAGCGTCGCCCAGTGAGGGGAATTTTGGTATTAGATACTTGAATCCCTGACCATTGGCGAAGGTCAGTAGCATAATTGTTGCAGCATATGTGTGGAGCCCAGTTCTTATCCTGGTCACTAATCTTGCCTCCAAAATATAGGTGATATGCCTTTCTAACCATAGCAGTTATACGGCGCTTGTGTGATGCAAAGGTCACCTCACCACAAAGGTCACCTCACCACAAAGGTCACCTCACTACAAATGTAATACGAGACATCTGAAAGAAGTAAAAACAAACAATTAAAAGATAATTATAAAATTTATTCATTAGTTTATCATTATAATACAGAGCATGACAGCTAAGCAGAAGTATTTATATAATTCAGTAGGAAAATAAAATTAATATAATATGCCTCACATGCATGTCAATAACTCGACTAAGAAAATCACCTATCTTTCACCTCAAAATATAAACTTTGACATCACAACCACCTTGTATGACTGCTGGAACAACCACCTTGTATGACTGCTGGTACAACCACCTTGCATGACTGCTGGAGCAACCACCTTGTATGACTGCTGGAACAACCACCTTGTATGACTGCTGGTACAACCACCTTGTATGACTGCTGGAGCAACCACCTTGTATGACTGCTGGAACAACCACCTTGTATGACTGCTGGTACAACCACCTTGTATGACTGCTGGAGCAACCACCTTGTATGACTGCTGGAACAACCACCTTGTATGACTGCTGGAACAACCACCTTGTATGACTGCTGGTACAACCACCTTGTATGACTGCTGGAACAACCACCTTGTATGACTGCTGGAGCAACCACCTTGTATGACTGCTGGAACAACCACCTTGTATGACTGCTGGACAACCACCTTGTATGACTGCTGGAACAACCACCTTGTATGACTGCTGGAACAACCACCTTGTATGACTGCTGGACAACCACCTTGTATGACTGCTGGAACAACCACCTTGTATGACTGCTGGAACAACCACCTTGTATGACTGCTGGAGCAACCACCTTGTATGACTGCTGGAACAACCACCTTGTATGACTGCTGGAACAACCACCTTGTATGACTGCTGGAACAACCACCTTGTATGACTGCTGGAACAACCACCTTGTATGACTGCTGGTACAACCACCTTGTATGACTGCTGGAACAACCACCTTGTATGACTGCTGGTACAACCACCTTGTATGACTGCTGGTACAACCACCTTGTATGACTGCTGGAACAACCACCTTGTATGACTGCTGGAGCAACCACCTTGTATGACTGCTGGAGCAACCACCTTGTATGACTGCTGGAGCAACCACCTTGTATGACTGCTGGAACAACCACCTTGTATGACTGCTGGAACAACCACCTTGTATGACTGCTGGAACAACCACCTTGTATGACTGCTGGAACAACCACCTTGTATGACTGCTGGAACAACCACCTTGTATGACTGCTGGAACAACCACCTTGTATGACTGCTGGAACAACCACCTTGTATGACTGCTGGAACAACCACCTTGTATGACTGCTGGAACAACCACCTTGTATGACTGCTGGAACAACCACCTTGTATGACTGCTGGAACAACCACCTTGTATGACTGCTGGACAACCACCTTGTATGACTGCTGGAACAACCACCTTGTATGACTGCTGGAACAACCACCTTGTATGACTGCTGGACAACCACCTTGTATGACTGCTGGAACAACCACCTTGTATGACTGCTGGACAACCACCTTGTATGACTGCTGGAACAACCACCTTGTATGACTGCTGGAACAACCACCTTGTATGACTGCTGGAACAACCACCTTGTATGACTGCTGGAACAACCACCTTGTATGACTGCTGGAACAACCACCTTGTATGACTGCTGGAACAACCACCTTGTATGACTGCTGGAACAACCACCTTGTATGACTGCTGGAACAACCACCTTGTATGACTGCTGGAACAACCACTTGTATGACTGCTGGAACAACCACCTTGTATGACTGCTGGAACAACCACCTTGTATGACTGCTGGAACAACCACCTTGTATGACTGCTGGAACAACCACCTTGTATGACTGCTGGAACAACCACCTTGTATGACTGCTGGAACAACCACCTTGTATGACTGCTGGACAACCACCTTGTATGACTGCTGGAACAACCACCTTGTATGACTGCTGGAACAACCACCTTGTATGACTGCTGGAACAACCACCTTGTATGACTGCTGGAACAACCACCTTGTATGACTGCTGGAACAACCACCTTGTATGACTGCTGGAACAACCACCTTGTATGACTGCTGGAACAACCACCTTGTATGACTGCTGGAACAACCACCTTGTATGACTGCTGGAACAACCACCTTGTATGACTGCTGGAACAACCACCTTGTATGACTGCTGGAACAACCACCTTGTATGACTGCTGGAACAACCACCTTGTATGACTGCTGGAACAACCACCTTGTATGACTGCTGGAACAACCACCTTGTATGACTGCTGGAACAATAATGAAGGTCAGTGAGACTGTGAGTGTGGTAAGAAACACACTGCCGCAAGCCTGTTGCAACCTGTTGTGACACGTAGGTCTATATTGAAAAGTAGACCTAGCAAACAATTTTAACCATGATATTCATTATCAGTCACCTAAAATTAGTTGGAAATTGCTACTCTGGTCTGGGAAGCATTTTGGTTGTTGAGCAGTGAATGTTGCTGCTCTTGTGATAATGACATTGTTGTGATCTCTGAGACTGACAGCCACTGACATTACCACTCCATTATGTGCTTACAATTTGGTTTATATTCCCAGCTAACTTTTATTTCCTCAAGTTTTCCATAACAGAGGTGTCATGTGTGTCTATACAGGTGTCATGGGTGTCTACACAGGTGTCATGGGTGTCTACACAGGTATCATGTGTCTACACAGGTATGTGTCTACACATGTGTCATGGGTGTCTACACAGGTATCATGTGTCTACACAGGTGTCATGGGTGTCTACACAGGTGTCATGGGTGTCTACACAGGTATCATGTGTCTACACAGATATCAAGTGTCGACACAGGTATCATGTGTGTCTACACAGGTATCATGTGTGTCTACACACGTATCATGTGTCTACACAGGTGTCATGGGTGTCTACACAGGTATCATGGGTGTCTACACAGGTATCATGTGTGTACACAGGTGTCATGTGTGTCTACACAGGTGTCATGGGTATCTACACAGGTATCATGTGTCTACACAGGTGTCATGTGTGTCTACACAGGTATCATGTGTCTACACAGGTATCATGTGTGTCTACACATGTGTCATGGGTGTCTACACAGGTATCAAGTGTGTCTACACAGGTACCAAGTGTCTGCCTCAAGCATCCACCTTTTCCTCTCCCTCCTCTTCTTTCTTCCTCCTCCGTGACCTTGATCTCAATGTAACTAGTCAAGCAAGGTATGCACGGTACGAGACACACACACACACAGAGACACAGAGACAGAGACACAGAGAGAGACAGAGACAGAGCCACAGAGAGACAGAGCCACAGAGAGACAGAGACAGAGAGAGACAGACAGACAGAGAGTGAGTGAGTCAGAACGAGAAATTCTTAGATTTTTTTAGCTCTGACGTTTTCTGTGTACTTAAAACTTTAGTATGGTTCAGTTCTGTTAGAACTTTAGTATGGTTCAGTTCTATGTTAGAACTTTAGTATGGTTCAGTTCTATGTTAGAACTTTAGTATGGTTCAGTTCTATGTTAGAACTTTAGTATGGTTCAGTTTTATGTTAGAACATTAGTATGGTCCAGTTCTATGTTAGAGCTTTAGTATGGTTCAGTTCTATGTTAGAACTTTAGTATGGTTCAGTTCTATGTTAGAACTTTAGTATGGTTCAGTTTTATGTTAGAACATTAGTATGGTCCAGTTCTATGTTAGAGCTTTAGTATGGTTCAGTTCTATGTTAGAACTTTAGTATGGTTCAGTTCTATGTTAGAACTTTAGTATGGTTCAGTTCTATGTTAGAACTTTAGTATGGACCAGTTCTATGTTAGAAGTTTAGTATGGACCAGTTCTATGTTAGAACTTTAGTATGGTTCAGTTCTATGTTAGAAGTTTAGTATGGGCCAGTTCTATGTTAGAAGTTTAGTTTAGTGTTATTTAGAAGTTATCTAAAGAGTAGAGAGGTAATGGATGGTGGTAGAGAGGGAGAGGTGAGGTCATCAGTGAACCATGAATGAAGTGTGTGAAGCAAGGTTAACTCTCTCATTCTCTCTCTCTCTCTCTCTCTCTCTATCTCTATCTCTATCTTTCTCTCTCTCTCTCTCTCTCTCTCTCTCTCTCTCTCTCTCTCTCTCTCTCTCTCTCTCTCTCTCTCTCTCTCTCTCTCTCTCTCTCTCTCCCTCTCTCTCTCTCACACACACACACACACACGGTACAGTCATCTCATTGTAACCTCTGTGGTGCAGTAGTAAGGGTTGTGGTTGCCACAGTCATGCACCAAGGTTCGATTCATGGTCCATTCTTGTGTTTGATCATAATCACCTTCATCTACCTTCACTTTCAACTTTGATACTGTCACAAAAATGCGATATTTATAAAGTATAGACGTCTCCAGAGAATACTAGGTCTGCCCCTCTAGCATTCACTCTGTTTCTGGTTGTTGTAACAAGTTCTTGGATTAAGATCGGGTCTAGTTATCCCTTGTGTTGAGTAAATAGTATTAGAGTTTTGGGATTACAACTAGGTGATAATAATCCAACGAAATAAAAATTGAGATGTTTATTAACAAAGTTGTCTAGGTGGACAAAATGAAAGCAAGTGAATTTGATGTAATTTAGGATATAAGCTCCTACACTTCTCTTGTAATGCAAAGTTAAATTGTACATATAGTAGTACAGTGCTGAAGGCACATTTCATAACAGTACGACTCTTAAGTACCTTCTGGTGCGTTATCATCAATTATAAAAATAATACTAGCATATACAAGCGTGTGTGGTGTGTGCTCAAAGTGTTCGTTATGTCTCATTAAGACTCGACTCGACTTAGACTTAAAAAGTGACTGACTAAACATCATATAATCTATCGTCGTGACCAACAAGGCAATCAAAACAGCTTGAACAATTTGACGAATCATTCGCCAACAGAAATAATGTAACCAGCAGCAGCAGAGCGTCAGGAACAAGGAGACAAAATAACGACCCTAACCTTGGACCATCACCAGATCCTCTATAAAAGTCATAAAACTCCCTTAATACTGAATCTAAGTTCAGCATAACCAAATCCCCGACTACGACGGTGCGTGGATGCCACACAAAATAGGTCAGAAGCTTGAGCTTGGGACCTGGGCTAACTTAGAGTGCCAGTATGACACCCAACCTCAGTAAAACGTCAAAAATCACTAAGTCTGAACTATGCTCTGTGAACAGAGTTACAAGATGTATGTTTCGACTCATCAGCAAAACCATACTCTACCAAAACAGTCTAAATAACGAACAAACAGTCAGAGACGAGAGAGATCTCTGGAGAGAGAGAGAGAGAGAGAGAGAGAGAGAGAGGTGCTGGTCGTGCAATGACCAGCTGTGGAGAGAGAGGGATTTTTCGACTACAGGCCTCACATCAGGTGAAATCATATGACTAGCCCGTGCTACTCAAGCGAGGTGCAAGGTACAGCCTCACACCAACAAGCGAGCAGTAGTTAACAAGGCAGTTTGCAACGGCGGACATCCAATCACAACTCTCCAATAGCGAGCACAGTGACGTGTAATTGTCACATCCTACCTACATACATAGCTAATTTAATAAGTCAAATAATAATATAAAGCAAGATATTTTCATTTTAGCTATTAATGAAAATATTAGCAATATAAAATTATATGGAAAGGTAAATATATACACTATAAACATTGGGCCCCATTCAGGTGCCAACCTGGTTGATCTGGCACCTGGTGATGATACTTGTCCAGTTTCCTCTTGAAGGCTTCTACACATGTTCCAGCCGTGTTTCTGATATATTGCACACTTGTTCCAGCAGTCTACATGATTAATATGGGGTCATGAATGTTGATACAGTGCTCCCTTATTGCTTTCACCGCACCTCTGCTTTTTTACTGGGTTTATTTTGGACTTCCTCCCGCATCTTTCGCTCCAGTTTGTGATGGCAGTGTGCAGATTTGGGACCAGGTCCTCGAGTACTTTCCAGGTATATATTTCATGTATCTCTCCTCCGCTCCAATGAGTACATGTTCAAGACTTTAAAGCGTTCTCAGTAATTTAAATGCTTTACTGGCTCTATGTGGCCGTAAACGATCTCTGTATTTGTTCCAGCTCTGATATTTCTCGTGCCTTGAACGGGGTCGTCAGCACTGAGCAATATTCTAAATGAGGGAGAACTAGTGATTTAAAAAGTGTCACCATTGGCATTATTTCCCTTGTTTTGAAAATTCTTGTTACTCACCCCGTCATCTTCCTGGCTGTCGTGATCTTTGTCTTGTTATGGTCTTTGAAAGAAAGGTCAGCTGACATAATTATTCCCAGGACTTTCACGTGTTCCTTTCATTCTATTTGGTGACTCTTGAGTTTTGTATACAGTGTTCCTTTTGAGTTCTTCATTCTTTCCATACCTCAGCAGCTGGAACTTATCACCATTGAACGTCATGTTGTTCTCCACTGCCCACTGAACAACACTGCTTATGTCTTCCTATAATTTTTCAGTGTCCTCTACCATAGTGACTTTCATGCTGTTGTAGTGTCATATAAAACTGTGACGAGTGTTTTTATCCATGTCTGCTACGAGGTTAAGAAACAGCAGCGGCGCCAGGACAGTACCTTGGGTAACAGCTTTTTTTTACCTCGCTGATGCTGGATTTTGCTCTGTTTACTGCCTACCTTCCCCGTAATGTCATTTTGTGTGTTATTATCTACCTTCACCTTCATCTACCTTCACGTCTACTTTGTTCGTTACTGTTAACACAACTAACATTGCATTAGTGTTAACTAACATTATTTACAGTTCACCAGCTATATATAACAAATTTTATTTTCTATAATTATGTGATGCATGTAATTATAACCATAATTTTTAAATTGGTGGAGAGGTAAGCCAGTGGAAGGCTTCACTCAGATGACCAAAAGCTGCAGCTGGGGGTCATCATATGACTAACACCCACGTCAGGAAACACTTGTCCTGTTTCCTGACCGATCTTACCCAACCTAACCTATTATCTATCCCTGTTATCTACCAGGTAGATGTAGATAACTTGTAGTAAATTAGAGAGCGTAGATAATACAGAGTGATGGTAAATGTATAAGTGATTTACTGAACCACTGGTCATTAATACACACCTCTCAGTGTATATACACTGAGATATACACACCTCTCAGTGAATATACACTGATATATACACACCTCTCATTGAATATACACTGATATATACACACCTCATTGAATATACACTGATATATACACACCTCTCATTGAATATACACTGATATATACACACCTCTCATTGAATATACACTGAGATATACACACCTATCATTGAATATACACTGAGATATACACACCTCTCATTGAATATACACTGATATATACACACCTCTCATTGAATATACACTGAGATATACACACACCTATCATTGAATATACACTGATATATACACACCTCTCATTGAATATACAATGAGATATACACACACCTATCATTGAATGTACACTGATATATACACACCTCTCATTGAATATACAATGAGATATACACACACCTATCATTGAATATACACTGATATATACACACCTCTCATTGAATATACACTGAGATATACACACCTCTCATTGAATATACACTGATATATACACACCTCTCATTGAATATACACTGAGATATACACACCTCTCATTGAATATACACTGATATATACACACCTCTCATTGAATATACACTGAGATATACACACCTCTCATTGAATATACACTGATATATACACACCTCTCATTGAATATACATGAATATACACACCTCTCATTGAATATACACTGATTGATATATACACACCTCTCATTGAATATACACTGAGATATACACACCTCTCATTGAATATACAATGATATATACACCTCTCATTGAATATACAATGATATATACACACCTCTCATTGAATATACACTGATATATACACACCTCTCATTGAATATACACTGATATATACACACCTCATTGAATATACACCGAGATATACACACCTCATTGAATATACACTGAGATATACACACCTCATTGAATATACACTGAGATATACACACCTCATTGAATATACATGAATATACACTATTGAATATACACTGAATATACACACCTCTCATTGAATATACACTGATATATACACACCTCTCATTGAATATACAATGATATATCACACCTCTCATTGAATATACACTGAATATGCACACCTCTCATTGAATATACACTGATATATACACACCTCTCATTGAATATACACTGATATATACACACCTCATTGAATATACACTGAGATATACACACCTCATTGAATATACACTGAGATATACACACCTCATTGAATATACACTGAGATATACACACCTCATTGAATATACACTGATAAATACACACCTCTCATTGAATATACACTGAGATATACACACCTCTCATTGAATATACACTGATATATACACACCTCTCATTGAATATGCACCGAGATATACACACCTCTCATTGAATATACACTGAGATATACACACCTCTCATTGAATATACACTGAGATATACACATCTCTCATTGAATATACAATGAGATATACACCTGTCAGTTTATATTCACTGAGATATACACACCTCTCAGTGTATATACACTGAGATATACACACCTCTCAGTGTATATACACTGAGATATACACACCTCTCAGTATATATACACTGAGATATACACTCCTCTCATTGAATATACACTGAGATATACACACCTCATTGAAAATTCACTGAGATATACACACCTCTCAGTGTATATACACTGAGATATACACACACCTCAGTGTATATACACATCCTACTTCATAGAAAACGGACAGTATGCACAGTAAAGAAAATGGAGGCGGGTGTTGACATTAAGGTCAACTGTTAAGAAAAAAACTGTTAATGGAAGTAAAGGTTAAATAGCAACAGTAAACGGGAAGTGCTATATATAATGGAACTTTGGATCTATAGAAAACAGGCAATGGCTTTAAAGGTATCTTTAATGGTATCTTAAAAGGTATCTTTAATGGTAACTTAAAATATATCTTTAATGGAATCATAAAACGTATCTTTAATGGTATCTTAAAAGGTATCTTTAATGGTATTTTTAAAAGTATCTTTAATGATATTTTTAAAGGTATCTTTAATGGTATCCTAAAAGTTATCTTTAATAGTATATTAAAAGGTATTTTTACTGCCCATTTTCTGTGGATCAAAATTTCCGTTTTCTGTTGCTGGTTTAACCTTTACTTCCGTTAACATATTTTTCTTAAGTTGACCTTTAATGTGAACACCCGCCTCCGTTTTCTTTATTATGTACACTGCCCGTTTTCTATGAAGCAGGGTATGTATCTGTATATACACTGAGAGGTGTGTATACCTTAGTGTATATATACTGAGAGGTGTGTATGTCTCAGTGTATATATACTGAGATGTGTGTATGCCTCAGTGTACATATACTGAGATGTGTGTATGCCTCAGTGTATATATACTGAGATGTGTGTATATCTCAGTGTGTATATATACTGAGATGTGTGTATTTCTTAGTGTATACACTGAGAGGTGTGTATATCTCAGTGTATATACAGAGATGTATATATCTGTGAATATAGACTGTGGAATGTATATTCGTGTATATACACTGATATCTAAATCTATATTTTTTATCTATTGCTGTCTGGTTACAGGCCAAGGTTGTTCAAGTTTTTTTACGTGTGTGTGTGTACTAACCTAATTGTGGTTACAGGAGGTCGATTCATAGCTCCTGGCCCCACCTATTCACTGGTCTCTACTCAGTTCACTCTCTCCCTGCTCCATGATCCTTATCATACCTCTTCTTAAAGCTATGTATGAATCCTGCCTCCACTACATCTCTTTCAGACTGTTTCACTTTCTGACAACTCTGTGACTGAAGAAATACTTCCTAACATCCCTGTAACTCATCTGAGTCTTCAACTTCCAATTGTGACCCCTTGTTGCTTTGTCCCATCTCTAGAACATCCTGTCTCTGTCCACTTTGTCAATTCCTCTCAGAATTTTATATGTCGTTATCATGTCCCACCTATCCATTCTGTCCTCCAGTGTCGTCAGGTCGATATTCCTTAACCTCTTCTCGTAGGACATTGCCCTTAGGACCGGGACTAGTCTCCCTGCACACCTTTGCACTTTCTCTAATTTCTTGATGTGCTTGACCAGGTGTGGGTTCCAGACTGGTGCTGCATACTCCAATATGGGCCTGACGTATACAGTGTACAGTCTCTCGAAAGATTCCTTACCGAAGTATCGGAATGCTTTTCTTAGGTTTGCCAGGCGCCCGTATGCTGCAGCAGTTATTTGGTTGATGTGCGCCTCAGGAGATGTGCTCGGTATTATACTCACCCCAAGATAGTTTTCCTTTAGTGAGGTTTCCAGTCTTTGTCCCCTAGACTGTACTCTGTTTGCGGTCTTCTTTGCCCTTCCCCGATCTTCATCACTTTGCACTTGACGGGGTTAAACTCCAGAAGCCAGTTGCTAGACCAGGCTTGCATTATACCCAGATCTTGAAAGGCATAAATTGATTAATGAATCTCAACACGGTTTTACTAAGGGGCGTTCCTGTCTTACGAATTTACTAACTTTTTTCACTAAGGTGTTTGAGGAGGTAGATCATGGTAATGAATATGATATTGTGTATATGAAATTCAGTAAGGCTTTCGATAAAGTTCCACATCAGAGGCTACTGAGGAAACTTAAGGCACACGGAATAGGAGGAGAATTTTTTTCCTGGGTAGAGGCATGGTTGACAAATAGGCGGCAGAGAGTTTGCATAAATGGGGAGAAATCAGACTGGGGGCACGTCTCAAGCGGTGTCCCACAGGGGTCAGTTTTGGGCCCCCTGTTGTTTACAATTTACATAAACGACATAGATGAGGGAATAAATAGCAACATAAGCAAATTTGCTGATGACACCAAAATAGGCCGACCAATTCATTCTAATGAGGACATTAGAGCACTCCTGGAGACTGATAGACTGATGCAGTGGTCGGAGAAGTGACAGATGCAGTTTAATGTAGACAAATGCAAAGTTCTAAATGTTGGGCAGGACAATAACCATGCCACATATAAACTGAATAATGTAGATCTTAATACTTGTGATTGCGAGAAGGATTTAGGAGTTCTGGTTAGTAGTAATCTGAAACCAAGACAACAGTGCATAAGTGTTCGCAATAAAGATAACAGAATCCTTGGCTTCATATCAAGAAGCATAAATAATAGAAGACCTCAGGTTGTTCTTCAACTCTATATATCTTTGGTTAGGCCTCATTTAGATTATGCTGCACAGTTCTGGTCACCGTATTACAGAATGGATATAAATGCACTGGAAAACGTACAGAGGAGGATGACAAAGTTGATCCCATGTATCAGAAATCTTCCCTATGAGGATAGACTGAGGGCCTTGAATCTGCACTCTCTAGAAAGGCATAGAATTAGGGGGGATATGATTGAGGTGTATACATGGAAAACAGGAATAAATAAAGGGGATGTAAATAGCGTGCTGAAAATATCCATCCAAGACAGGACTCGCAGCAATGGTTTCAAGTTGGAAAAGTTCAGATTCAGGAAGGATATAGGAAAGTACAGGTTTGGTAATAGAGTTGTGGATGAGTGGAACAAACTCCCGAGTACCGTCATAGGGGCTGGGACGTTGTGTAGTTTTAAAATAGGTTAGATAAATACATGAGTGGGTGTAGGTGGGTGTGAGTTGGACCTGACTAGCTTGTGCTACTAGGTCAGATGCCGAACTAATTCCTTAAGTGGAAGTGACCTGACTACCTGGAGTTTACCTGGAGAGGGTTAACTCCAGGTGGTCAGGTCTAAGCCGTGGAGTGATGAATCTGCCTCGCATGGGTCAGTAGGCCTGCTGCAGTGTTCCTTTTTTCTTATTGTCTTAGATCCCTTTGTAGTCCTACCTGATCCTCATGCGGTTGAATTCTCATTAGCTTCACATCGTGTGCAAATAGGGACACTTCTGAGACTATCCCTTCCGTCATGGGTTCAGAGCAGGTCGTTCCTGCCTCTCTCAAATACTGGATCACTATTATATGGTCCTGGTTGCACTGGAAGAAAAACAGAATGCAGATGTAATATACACAGACTTTGCAAAAGCCTTTGACAAGTGCGACCATGGCATAATAGCGCACAAAATACGTGCCAAAGAAATAACTGGCAATGTCGGGAGATGGATCTTCAATTTTCTAACCAATCGAACAAAAAGAGTTGTGGTCAACAGAGTTAAATCGGAAGCTGCCATAGTGAAAAGCTCTGTTCCACAAGGCACAGTACTCGTCCCCATCCTGTTCCTCATTCTCATATCAGACATAGACAGAGACACAGCACAGTGTCAACCTTTGCAGACGATACTAGGATCTGCACGAGACTGTCATCTATTGAGGTACACGGTTAACCTCCACGAAGATATAAACCAAGTTTTCCAATGGGCAACGGAAAACAATATGATGTTCAATGAAGACAAATTCCAACTACTCCGTTATGGAAAACTGGAGGAGATAATAATTAGAACTGAGTATACTACAAACACTGATTATACAATAGACAGAGTGGTAATGTCTGGGAGTGGTAATGTCTGAGGATCTCACTTTCAAGGATCATAACTGCAAAGAAAATGATAGGATGGATATTGAGAACGTTCAAAACAAGTGATGTCAAGTCAATGATGATCCTTTTTAAATCACTTGTTCTCTCTAGGCTGGAATACTGTTGTACATTAACATCTCCATTCAAGGCAGGTGAAATTGCAGATCTAAAGAATGTACAGAGAACCTTTACTGCACGTATAAGTTCCATCAAACACCTTAACTACTGGGAACGCCTCGAAGCACTTGACTTGTACTTACTGGAACGCAGGCGAGAGATAATCTACACTTGGAAAATCCTAGAAGGAATGGTCCCGAATCTGCACACACAAATCACTCCCTACGAAAGTAAAAGACTGGGCAGGCGGTGCAAAATACCCCCAATGAAAAGCAGGATTGCCATTGGTACACTAAAAGAAAGCACCATAAGTGTCCGGAGCCCAAGACTGTTCAACAGCCTCCCACCATGTATAAGGAAAATTACCAATAGGCCCTTGGCTGCCTTCAAGAGGGAGCTGGACAGATACTTAAATTCAGTGCCAGATCAGCCAGGCTGTAATTCCGCACGTTGGACTACGTGCGGCCAGCAGTAACAGCCTAATTGATCAGGCCCTGATCCACCGGGAAGCCTGGTCGTGGACTGGACTGCGGGGGCGTTGATCCCCGGAATACCCTCCAGGTAGACTCCAGGTATGTCATTCCACCCCTGTGGAACCCCGCTCGCCACAGGCGCCCACTCTGACACCTCGTCACGTACCATAACTCGTTGTTGCCTCCCTGTCAGGTATTCTCTGATCCATTGCAGTGCCCTTCCTGTTATTCCTGCCTGATCCTCCAGCTTTTGCACTAATCTCTTGTGTGGTACTGTGTCAAAAGCCTTCTTACGGTCCAAGAAAATGCAATCTACCCACCTCTCTCTTTGTCTTACTGCTGTCACCTTGTCATAGAATTTCAGTAGGTTTGTGACACAGGATTTCCGTGAAACCGTGCTGGTTGTCGTGAATAATCTGGTTCTTTTCTATCTGCTCCATCACTCTTCTGATAATCTCCATGACTTTGGAAACTATTTATGGTCTGTAGTTTATTCTGTATGTCTGTCTCCTTTCTTAAAAATTGGGACTACATTTGCTGTCTTCTATACCTCAGGTAGTCGCTCTGTATCAATAGATGTGTTGAAGATTGTTATTAGTGGCACACACAGCACCTCTGCTCCCTCTCTCAGGATCCACAGAGAGATGTCCGGCCCCATCGCCTTTGCGGTATCTAGTTTGCTTAGCAAACTAGATACCTTGGTTGTATTATTGTTTGCAATCGTGTCATTACGATTTCGTGAGTCATACTTGTTGGTGTACCCCACCATTATGGCTTTCTTGAGTCCTTTATGTCTCCACTGTAAATACTTCTCTAAATCTCATGTTAAACTTTTCACATACTTTTCATGTGATCTCTCCTCCTTCCTTCCTCAGCCTGATTACCTGGTCCTTTACTGTTGCTTTCCTCCTGATGTGAATGTACAACAGCTTTGGGTCAGACTTGACTTTCATTTTCGTATTGCCGCTGGGCCTTCCTCCTTATCTGTGTGAGTGCGTATGTGTGTGGTTGGGTGTGCGTGGTTGTGTATATGTGGTTTTTTTTGTGTGTGTACTCACCTATTTGTGGTTGCTCCTGGCCCCGCCTCTTCACTGATTGCTACTAGGTCCTCTCTCTCCCTGTTCCATGAACTTTATCTAACCTCGTCGTAAAACTATGTATGGTTCCTGCCTCCACTACGTCACTTTCTAGGCTATTCCACTTCCTGACAACTTTATGACTGAAGAAATACTTCCTAACATCCCTTTGACTCATAGGAGACTTCAGCTTCCAATTGTGACCCCTTGTTTCTGTGTCCCATCTCTGGAATATCCTGTCTTTGTCCACTTTGTCAATTCCTAGCAGTATTTTGTATGTCGTTATCATGTCTCCCCTGACCCTCCTGTCCTCCAGTGTCGTCAAGCCGATTTCCCTTAACCTTTCTTCGTAGGACAATCCCCATAGCTCTGGGATTAGTATTGTTGCAAACCTTTGCACTTTCTCTAATTTCTTGACGGGCTTGACTATGTGTGGATTCCAAACTTGTGCTCCATACTCCAATATGGGCCTGACGTATATGGTGTACAGTGTCTTGAGCGATTCCTTACTGAAGTATTCATAGGTTTACCAGGCACCCATATGCTGCAGCAGTTATCTGATTGATGTGCTTCTCAGGAGATGTGCTCGGTATTATACTCACCCCAAGATCTTTTTCCTTGAGTGAGGTTTGCAGTCTTTGGTCACCGAGACTATACTCTGCTGTCTTCTTTGCCCTTCCCTGATCTTCATAACTTAGCATTTGGCGGGGTTAAATTCAAGGAGCCAGTTGCTGGACCAGTCTTGTAGCCTGTCCAGGTCTCCTTTGTAGTCCTGCCTGATCCTCGACCGATTTAATTCTCCTCATTAACTTCACATCGTCTGCAAACAGGGACACTTCTGAGTCTATCCCTTCCATTATGTCATTCACATATACCAGAAACAGCACAGGTCCAAGGACTGACCCCTGTGGAACCCCGCTCGTCACAGGCGCCCACTCTGACACCTCGCCACGTACCATGACTCGTTGCCTCCCTGTTAGGTATTCTCTGATCCATTGCAGTGCCTTTCTTGTTATGCGTGCCTAATCCTCTAGCTTTTGCATTAACTTTTTGTGAGAAACTGTGTCGAAGGCCTTCTTGCAGTCCAAGAAAATGCAGTCTATCCGCCCCTCTCTCTCGTGTCTTCTGTTATCTTGTCATAAAACTCCAGTAGGTTTGTGACACAGGATTTTCCTTCCCTGAAACCGTGCTGGTTGTCGTTTATAAGCTTGTGTCTTTCTAGGTGCTCCACCACTCTCCTCCTGATGATCTTCTCCATGACTTTGCATACTATACACGTCAGTGACACAGGTCTGTAGTTTAATGCCTCGTGTCTGTCTCCTTTCTTAAAAATTGGGACTACATTTGCCATCTTCCACACCTCAGGTAGTTGCCCAGTTTCAATGGATGTGTTGAAGATTTGTGTTAGTGGCACACACAACATCTCTGCTCCCTCTCTAAGGACCCACGGAGAAATGTTGTCAGGTCCCACCGCTTTTGAGGTATCGAGTTCACATAGCAGCTTCTTCACCTCCTCCTCGGTTGTGTGTATTTCATCCAGCACTTGTTGGTATACCTCCCTATTCTGAATTCCTGGAGTCCTTCCTGTCTCCTCTGTAAATACTTCTTTAAATCTCATGTTGTGTGTGTGTGGGGGGGTTGTGTATGTGTGTGTGGGGGGGGTTGTGTATGTGTGTGTGGGGGGTCGTGTATGTGTGTGGGGGGGTTGTGTATATGTGGTTTTGTGTGTGTGTGTGTGTGTGTGTGTACTCACCTATTTGTGGTTGCAGGGGTCGAATCATAGGTCCTGGCCCCGCCTCTTCACTGATCGCTACTAGGTCCTCTCTCTCCCTGCTCCATGAGCTTTATCAAACCTCGTCTTAAAATTATGCCTCCACTACGTCACTTACCAGACTATTCCACTTCCTGATAACTCTTTGGCTGAAGAAATACTTCCTAATATCCCTTTGTCTCATCTAATTCTTCAACTTCCAATTGTGACCCCTTGTTTCTGCGTCCCATCTCTGGAACATCTTGTCAATTCCTCGCAGTATTTTGTATGTTATCATGTCTTCCCTGACCCTCCTGTCCTCCAGTGTCGTCAGGCCGATTTCCCTTAACCTTTCTTTGTAGGACATTACCCTTAGCTCTGGGACTAGTCTTGTTGGAAACCTTTGCACTTTCTCTAATGTCTTCACATGCTTGACCAGGTGTGGGTTCCAAACTAGTGCTGCATACTTTAATATGGGCTTGACGTACACGGTGTACAGTCTTGAAAGATTCCTAACTAAGGTATCGGAATGCTATTCTTAGGTTTGCCAGGCGCCCATCTGCTGCAGCAGTTATCTGGTTGGTGTGCACATGATGAGATGTGCTCACCCCAAGATCTTTTTCTTCGAGTGAGGTTTGTAGTATTTGGCCCCCTAGACTGTACTCTGTCTGCGGTCTTTGCTCTTCCCCGATCTTCATGACTTTGCACTTGGTGGGTTGAACTTCAGGAGCCAGTTGCTGGACCGGGCCTGCGGCCTGTCCAGATCCCTTTGTAGTCCTGCCTTATCCTCCTCCGACTGAATTCTCCTGATTAACTTTACATCCTCTGCAAACAGGGTCACTTCTGAGTCTATTCCTTCCGTCATGTCATTCGCATATACCAGAAACAGTACCGGTCCTGGGACTGACCCCTGTAGACCCCCACTCTGACACCTCATCACGTACCATGACTCGCTGCTGCCTTCCAGTCAGGTATTTCTGATCCACTGCAGCGCCTTCCCTGTTATACCTGCGTGGTCCTCCAGCTTTTGCACTTGTCTCTTGCGTGGAATTGTGTCAAAAGCCTTCTTACAGTCCAAAAAAAATGCAGTCTACCCACCCTTCTCTCTTTTATCTTACTGCTGTCACCTTGTCATTGAACTCTAGTAGGTTTGTGACACAGGATTTGCCGTCTCTGAATGCATGCTGGTTGTCGTTTATAAGCTCATTCCTTTCTAATTGGTCCACCACTCTTATCCTGATAATCTTCTCCATGACTTTACATACAGTACATGTCAGTGACACTGGTCAGGAGTTTAATGCTGCATATCTGTCTCGTTTTTTTAAAATTGGGACTACATGACCTGAGTAGTCGCCCTTTTTCAATAGATGTGTTGAAGATTGTTAGTGATACACAGAGTGCCTCTTCTCCCTCTCTCAGAACCCAAGGAGAGATGTTATCCGGCCCCATCGCCTTTAAGATATTTGGTTCTCTTAGCAGCCTCTTCACTTCCTTGTTTGTATGTATTGTGTCCAGCACTTGGTGTATCCCACCTCTCAGTCTTTCTGGAGTCCTTTCTGTCTCCACTGTTAATACTTCTTTGAATCTTATGTTGAGCTCCTTACAGACTTCAAGGTCGTTTCTTGTAAACCGCCTTCCTTCCTCAACCTGATTACCTGGTCTTTCATTGTTGTTTTCTTCCTGATGTGACTGTACAACGTCTTAGGGTCAGACTTGGGTTTCGCTGCTATGTCACTGTCGTTGGGCCTTCCCTCTTTTTGTTCTCCTGGGTCCTTTGCCTTCTGTACTTCCATTCTCTAGTGCACTTGGTTTTAGCCTCTCCACACCTTTGGGTGAACCAAGGGCTCGTCCTGGCCTTATTATGTCTGTTGACCTTGGGTACAAACCCCTCCCCACTTCCTTGCATATTGTTGTCACACATTCCATCATGTCATTTACCGTTTTCTCTGCCAGTTCTCTGTCCCACTGGACCTCGTGCAGAAAATTCCTCATGCCTGTGTAGTCCCCTCACTTGTAGTTTTGCTTCATTCTTCCTGCCTCCTTCTCCACTAGTAACTCTACTATGCATTTGAAGCTTAGAACCACATGATCACTAGCTCCAAGGGGCCTCTCATATGTAATGTCCTCAATATCTGCACTGCTCAAGGTGAATAGTAAGTCCAGTCTTGCTGGTTCAGCCTCTTCCCTCTCTGTGGTAGTATCCCTAACTTGTTGGTGCATGAGATATTCCATTACCACCTCCAACATTTTAACCCTTCACGTTTTTTGGGCCCCCATGTGGCTTCAGGATTTCCCAGTCGATTTCTTTGTGATTGAAGTCACCCACAACCAGTAGCTTTGCCCAGCCCACATGGGCCCTTCTGGCCATTTCAGCCAGTGTATCAACCATCTCTCATTTACTCTCATCATATTCTTTGCTATTCTGTTCTGTGGTGGGTTATTCATCACTGCAATCACCAGCTTGAGACCTCCAGTCTGAAATGTTGCAATTATGAAGTCCCTTTCCTCTCCTCTGTCCTCTCTCTTCAACTCCTTAAAATCCCATTGGTTTTTGATGAGCATTGCCACTCCTCCACCCCCCTTCTGTTCCCTCTGTTTTTCCTCAGGATCTGATATCCAGTTGGAAAGATAGCATTTCTTATTCCTGAGAGCTTGGTTTCTGTAAGGGTTATGATGTCCGGTGATGCCTCTGTGATTCTTTCGTGCCAATCCTCCCACTTATTTGTTATACCATCAGTGTTGGTGTACCACATCTTCAGTTTCCTCTCAAACACTATTCTGGGGGGTTTGTGTGAATTGGGGTGGGGGTCCTGGCAGGGTGTTATGGGATTCTGCTGTGTATTGTGGGGTGGGGGTTGTGAGTATTGGGGGTGTGTTTGGTTGCTTGTTTCTGAGAGTGGTTCTGTGGGTGTTTGTGCACTCTGCTCCACTCGACTCTGGTTGTTCTCTGCTGATTCTAGCCTTGTCTCTCTCTTTCTTGCCCCTTTCATCTGTGTACTCTCTCTCAGCTGTTGTCATTATATCCTTGTTTTGTTGCTGTCTAGGAACACCCACTGGTATGTTGTTGGTTCCTATAGCCTGGGTTCTCCTGCAGGATCCTGTCCCGCACCATTTCTGTCTTGATAATGAGTTTGACTTGCCAATTTCTCTCCTTTGAATATCCCCCTATTCTCTGAAAATTTATTACCTCAGACATGTCCTCCTCTCCTGTTTGATGATATTTTCAATCTCTTGTTTTTCTTTCTGCCATCTTTCATATGTCTTCCCTTCACTCTTCTGAACCCCATGGATTAAGACAGACCTCTCCCTCTCCTCCTCCCACTACTTTTTCCTCCATGTCTCTGGATCCTGTTTATACATAGCAGTCGCCTCCTTTAATAGTTCCTGTACCTCCTGGTGGCCTGGTTGTGCCTCCACATGGGGCCTGTCTCCTCCACCTGTGCCCCCCTCACATATGCCAGCTCCCCCCCTCACATATTGCTGTCCCTGTGCCCAAGAGCGTGCCCCATTCGTTCCCCAACCTTTCTTGGTGACCTGTTACAGCCTCAATGTGTGTGTAAATGTAAATGTGTGTTTGTGTGTGTATGTGTGTTTGTTGTTGTATGTGATATAATAATAATTTTTACTTGCAGGTGAGTGAGAGTGAAGACGGCTAAGGGACCAGACGAGAGGTTGAGTAAAGTACTGAATTTATACTTTTTATTTTGTAAAACACCACCCACACGTACATACACACACACCACACACACATGTTGGGTGGGTACTTAGGAGATATTGGAGGTCGTAGTGAAACACACAAGACGGTTGGTAACTGGTATATTGACAGAGTCTGCGAGGGGAAAGGAGCCCAGCCTACCTGTTCTGTTCTAAGCCTGTCGACGAGTGAGTGGGATGCCTGAGGCCCAGCGCTTACATGCGCCGGGCTTTTGACATCACAGCTAGCTAGGGATCACATATATAATATAGCTGATACTAAGTACACAAGTATAATACAAATGGGATTCGGTACTACTACTGACAGCTTGGTCATGTTACGTATGGTGTCTCAACATACAATACAACTCTATAGTCTGAACAGGCAGGTGGCTCTGGGTTGATTCTATACAGTAGCAAACACATACAGTGGACCCCTGGTTTTCGTAATTTATTCATTCCAGAATGCTGTTCCAGTCCCATTACCAAACGAATTTATTCCCATAAGGAATAATGTAAATTAGACTAGTCCTTTTAGACCCCCAAAAATACACTTACAAAAGCACTTACAAAAATACACTTACATAACTGTTCGAGTTTGGAGCATAATGAACACCAGGGGTCCACTGTAAATAACTTAGAACTAATCATAGAATGGGTCATAGAAAGTAATCGACTGAATGGATCTTAGTGTAATGCATTACAAATTATAGTACATTTACAAGAGATAGAATCGATCGATCGATCTGTATTCATGTACTCTACGGATTCTGAGGAAGAATATATTTACAAAGAAGAAAGTGTTTAACAGAAAAGACAGACCTGGCGCGCACAAGTCATACTGTTAAATCTCAGAATTCGGAGGGAACGTGAACACACACAAAAAATTGTGGATACTGAGCAGCTGATAACAAAACACACAGTTGACAACTTCTTTTAACTTAATCATCTAATTATACAAGGTATGTACATTTAATCTGAATTTTCTATCTGTTACTAAGGACTTAGGATCACTTTCCTACTGAAGGAATGAACAGGCTCGGTGGAGTGGATTGAACTCTCCTCAGTTGAAATAGTTAACGCTATAACACAACATATGAGCAAGGGAGAAACGGTTCTTACTTATATCTTGCTGCATCATACAACACTTTACTTTGCAAGGATTTACTGTCAACTAGGATAATATCACTATCTGGAACAAGAGGGACAACAACAGACACACTAGTGAGTACACTAGCCATAGAAACATCTTTCTGCAATGGTTTGTGCATCAGCAAGAGATGGCATAACTCATTGCAAGTAGTCTTTCTACCACTTCACCAAGTGCCATTGCAGGGATAGTTGTCTCAGTACTCAAGGTTGTCCAGGGTACCTCTGACACCCGAGGTAACTGTACACTATCTTGCGTGCAAGATAGTGTAGGGACTGAATTCCAGACAGGAGTGACAGTTTTACTAGTGCCTGACCCCTCGGCTACGTTAATAAATAATTCACAGATCTATAAGAACTTAATCTGAACTTCACTTTCCCTCAGCACTGTGACAAGTCTGGGATACAAGCTGTGAGGACAAACATATTGCTCAAGAGCTAGATACAGTCTTTCAATCGGTAAGGGACTATTAGGGCTTTGTACTGATTCATTATTGCTTTGACTGGCAGAACTCACTAAGTTATCGCCTGAATTTACTTGAGACATGATTGCAGAGAATTTACACGAGAATTCAAAAAGCAAGAAGAATAAGGGAAATATACGACACTATATAGCTTAAATGGGATGAACGCTGCTAAACTAATCTACATAAGTAAGGAGAATGTACAAGACACTGCAGAGCAAGGGAAACTCACTGAAATTTACTTGGCAAGACAAGGTAACACTTTCATATTCAAGGGAAATCTTACTTTGATTTGAATTAATAGGAAGGTGAGTTGTCTTTACTCTCAGTTCGACAAAGAAATGTAATAAAAAAAATAACAAATCAATACAGAAATAATAAAACAGAATCAATAATTCTTATGCAAATAAAATAGACTGGTAAAACAAATTTCTAAAAATGATACACAATAATTAAAATATTATACACTAAGAACACAATTGAAATGGATATGCAACTTGAATCCCTGAGAATATTGTACTCAGTTATGATTTATCACTCTTGAAAAAATTGAACAATTACTTAAACACAATAACAAGATAGAAATGTATGAAAACAATATGTAATCACTGCAAACTGGAATTGCACAGAGTCAGTTGCAGAAATAATCAAGTAATCAATAAAAATTGCACACAAGGGAATGGAGCTCAGAAGAATAATAAAAATATCAAGAATTAACTAGTTTGAACACTCTTACTCTCAATCTCAACTAGGCAAACAAATACTCAAACGATTCACTAAGAACACTTACTTTAATTAGTCAAAGAGTGAACTTGTTCAAACTAAAATCAAGAATGTGGACAAAAATGCTAATATACAGAACTAATGATGTGGAACACTTACATATCAGGAACACAAGGAACACTTACATATATAAGGAACACAAGGAACACTAGGCAAATAATGTCATCTATGTACCTGTTGTATGATATCAACCCCAGTTCTTCTTTGTTCAGGTCCTTCTCTAAGACAACATGTACAAAGATTTCGGCTACAGCTACTGAAACCGAAGCCCCAATTGTGTTTGTCACTTTCTTTACCAAAGGGCTGCCACTATGAAGTTTCTTTGGGCCCATGGTGGCTTATTTCACAGTCACAATCAATAAACAAGCACTAAACACAATGAATTTATATCAGGAATACAAGGAATATCAGGGCACTTACATTATATGCAACTTATAGTGCACGAAATATTCTTGAACGAAAGACTTGTGGTTAAGCAGAAGAAAATGAACTCTTGGTTTCACATAAAATATTGGACACTAGTCTGCAAGGTTAACACATTAGTCACTGCATATATAAAATAATCACACAAAACAAAACAGAGTCTGTCTGGATAGAATTTTCAGAGGGGTGTGAAAAACTGATTTTAGGCGTGATTTACCGTCCTCCAAACTTAGATAGGGAACAAGGGAAACTACTTTGGGAGGAAATTGTTAAGGCCACAAGGCACGATAACGTAGTAATTCTAGGGGACTTTAACTTTAGTCAGATTGATTGGAATTTCTTGACAGGGAATTTAGAATCTAACGACTTTTAGAAGTAGTTCAGGATTGTTTTTGAAGCAGTTTGTAACAGAACCCACAAGGGAAATAACCTACT
Source organism: Cherax destructor (assembly GCA_009830355.1). Taxonomy (NCBI): domain Eukaryota; kingdom Metazoa; phylum Arthropoda; class Malacostraca; order Decapoda; family Parastacidae; genus Cherax; species Cherax destructor. Next base: position 2,996 of record WNWK01008024.1, on the reverse strand, counting down.
TGACTTAGTTCTGGCAAGCAAGGAAACCCTTGTTAATAATTTAGAAATTACAGAGGAACTCGGCTCAAGCGACCACAAGTCAATTACCTTTAGCATTGAATGGATGTATGATAGTAGGGATAATTCAGTAACGGTCCCAGATTTTCGCTTAGCAGATTATAATGGACTTAGAGAACACTTATCAACTGTGGACTGGGGTGACGAAGAGAGGTATCAATATGACAGTTTTCTTAACACTATACAGGCTGCCCAAAGAACATTTATCCCGTATAAAGAAATTAGATCTAGTAGAAATGACCCAAAATGGATGAATAATAGGCTTAAGTATCTTTTAGGGCAGAAGAAAGGAATTTATAGGCGCATAAAAAGAGGTGAGGGTCATCTTATAAATCAGTATACTGACATAAGAAAGGAGGAACACTGCAGCAGGCCTGTTGGCCCATACTAGGCAGGTCCTTCACAATCCGTCCCACTAACAGAATATTTGCTCAACCTAATTTTCAATGCTACCCAAGAAATAAGCTTTGACAATTCTACCCACTCATGCAGTCCCACTCAAATCCAACCCCTCTCACTCATGAATTTATCCAACCTAAATTTGAAACTACCCAAGGTCCTAGCTTCAATAACCCTACTAGGCAGACTGTTCCACTCATCAACTACCCTATTTCCAAACCAATACTTTCCTATATCCTTTCTAAATCTAAACTTATCTAACTTGAATCCATTATTGCGGGTTCTCTCTTGGAGAGATATCCTCAAGACCTTATTTATATCCCCTTTGTTAATACCCATTTTCCACTTGTATACCTCGATCATGTCTCCCCTCATTCTACGTCTTACAAGTGAATGTAATTTTAGGGTCTTCAATCTTTCTTCGTAAGGAAGATTTCTAATGCTATGTATTAATTTAGTCATTCTACGCTGAATGTTTTCTAACGAATTTATGTCCATTCTGTAATATGGAGACCAGAACTGAGCTGCGTAATCTAGCTGAGGCCTTACTAATGATGTATAAAGCTGTAATATAACCTCTGGACTTCTGTTGCTAACACTTCTTGATATAAATCCCAGTAATCTATTTGCCTTATTACGTACGCTTAGGCATTGCTGTCTTGGTTTAAGGTTGCTGCTTACCATCACCCCCAAGTCCTTCTCGCAATCTGTATGGCTAAGTTCTACGTTATTTAACTTATAAGTGCTTGGGTTATGGACACTCCGAGCTTCAGAACCTTGCATTTATCTACATTGAACTGCATCTGCCACTTTTCTGACCACGAATTAAGTTTGTCTAAATCTTCCTGAAGTTCTATGACATCTATGTTTGAATCAATTATCCTACCTATCTTCGTGTCGTCGGCGAATTTGCTCATATCACTAGTAATTCCCTCATCAAGGTCATTGATATATATTATAAATAACAATGGGCCTAAGACTGATCCCTGTGGAACACCACTTGTTACAAGTCCCCATTCGGATTTAACCCCATTTATGCACACTCTCTGCTTCCTATTGGTGAGCCATGACTCGATCCATGACAGCACTTTTCCCCAATGCCATGAGCTGCCACTTTCTTTAACAGTCTCTGGTGCGGTACTCTATCAAAAGCCTTACTAAAGTCTAAATAAACAATATCGAATTCTTTATCGTGATCAACAGCCTCAAAAGCTTTACTGAAGAAGGTTAATAAATTAGATAGGCAGGAACGGCCCTCGTGAATCCATGCTGGGTATCATTAATCAAATTATGGTTATCTAGATGGCTTCTAATAATATCAGCTATAATTGACTCTAGTAATTTGCCTACAATTGAGGCTAAAATGCTGATTTAGAACTCTGGGGAAAGATATACTGAATGCATTAAAACAAAACTAGCAGGAAAGCACAATGAAAATACAACGAAAATGAATGGTACACAATAACAAAATTAATGAGAGCACAATAATTAATTGAATACAAGGTGATAAAAGAAAATATATCACAAGGGGTGATGACTGGCTTAAACTGAGCACAATACTGCACATGACACTGAGGAAATAGCACTTACTTCAGATGAAGACAAGAACACACTACAATATGTAATTAGCATGAGACACGAAAAATAAACAGACACAATACTAGGAAAAATAAAATTATTGCAAGCAGAGAATTTAAATTAACACTGAGTCTGCAATTAAATCACTGTTCTCTGAATAACACAAAAGTTCACTATAGACTGATAAAATGTCTCAAACACTCGCAAATGTCTCTAAATATATAAACGTGTCTTTAAGCTGGAGGATGTTGGTGGTGGAGTGGAGACTGATGGAGGTGTTGGTGGTGATGAAGGTGGTCCCGTCTGGTGTCGTCTGCCCACACCATTCACTCGTCGATTCTCGAAGAAATCTGTGCTTAATCTCTAGGAACTACGAGTCCAGGCTTTACATCATGGGTGCAGGTACGAAGAATCACACTCTGGAATCTTGACCCGATTCGTAGCCAAAAAATGATGGTAGAACCCAGTATAAGGGTGGAAAATTAACACACGTGGTTGCTTTGTGTGCGTGGGTGGTGGGCGGGCTTGGGGAGCAGTGACGGCGTCCCACAGCGCGACTAGCTAGCACCCACAATACTAGTCATGCGAATTTAAGCCAGGGGCTTAAAAACCCACAAAATACCACAAGGCTGGTATTAGCACTCAGAACAGCTATGCACTGGAAGCACAGCGATGGAGAAGTCAGGAACTCCACTGGCTTGCTTACTTCTCACACTCAGCTGGGTTAGTCTTGCTGGTTTGCCTTCCACATGCTTGGATGGCTTGAAGTCTTGTAACTAGATGGTTGTGTAATTTCTGGTTTGAACACAGGCATTTCTTGAGTCGTCAGATCTGCCTGCGTACTGGTGTTCTGAAATGCGTGTTTGTAGGTCTCTGGGCATTAAACATCTTCAACACACCCAGAGAAGACACTGCTGAGAAAGATACATAGTCCTTCCCACCAACTCCATTTCCAAACACGT